>CATKZD010000008.1:0-62500 GCA_949841015.1 Aplysina aerophoba
AACAGACGGCTGACCCTACATCTTCTGGAGCACAAGTGAGACTACACAGGTCTTTTGTATATGTACATACGTATCTACACAAGAGCTCCAAATGGACAGGCCACATATCTCAAAGCTGAAAATGTACAAACACATACTTATTGTGCATAAATACAAGATTATGCCTGAAGCCTACACACAGTACGTATTATACACATGCCCATTGCAGCCTACACACTAACAACACACCAATACGACTGTGTACTGCTTCATCAATGCTGATAGGAGAGACCTCTACCAGCATGGGAGGGGAGAACCCTATTTCAGTGGCAATTTCCATGAGCTCCTCCCACTGTAGAGCACCTCCAAAGCCCTCTCCCCAAAGCATGTCATCTTCCCTCACTTCCTCTGACACTTGGCTGTCACAGTACATGTCACTGAAGTACATCTCCCCACCAGGCTACAAGGAGTAGGAACATGGGAAGTACAGGCAATTACGCTAAGTGCTGCCAGAGGGCATTAAATCACATACACATTACTTACAATATATTGACAAATGCCATGACATTACTGAGAGAAACACACATAATGGATGAACTACTTTACTTATATACAAATATTGACAGCGTTGTATACTCTGGCATGTGTGTGTGTGTGTGTGTGTGTGTGTGTGTGTGTGTGTGTGTGTGTGTGTGTGTGTGCGGTGTGTGTGTGTGCATGTGTGCGTATGTGTGTGTGTGTTTCACATACACAATACCTTGAGTACTCTGTATGCTTCCTTAAGCACAGCTCTCTTGTCAGGAGACAAACAGACAACGCAGTTAGATCTGTGGGACAAAGGGAGTAGAACCATTTGAGAAGCAGACAAGCCTGTAGTGCAATGCTCGTATAATATCACACCACTGGCTGCATGCTGGCACAGTCTATGTGGGCACGCACATGACAATGTCCTGAGATCCATCCTCTATGCCGGCTTCCTTCAGTCGCTCAATGTAGCCCTTACAGAACTCCACATTGGGCTCGGAGTAAACAAACTGGCTGGTATTGTAGTCAATGTGCTTGACAGCCACGTCCAACTGCACAAGAGTGGGGAAAGGATTACTGGCAGGGGCATATACTAAGAGAGTTAAGACCGGTAAGAATAACAGAAAAATATTTTACATGCACATTCATATTATACATTATATTATGTATATCCATTATTTCATATATTCATATTATTCATATTATATGTATTATATTATATATATTATGCATGTGTGCCTCTCTTCTGTGTCAACAGTTCATTCTGGTTATGATGATGTTTCCAGCAACAGCACATTTGTTAGAGTACAAACACATGCAGAGAATGAATACACATGCACACGCACACACTCACACACACACACACACACACACACACACACACACACACACACACACACACACACACACACACACACACACACACACACACACACACACACACACACACACACACACACACACACACACACACACATACATGTACATACATACATACATACATACATACATACGTACATACATACATACATACGTACATACATGCAAAGGTGTATAGTATTGTATGCTCGCGTGCAGTACTGTGCACACACACACACACACACACACACACACACACACACACACACACACACACACACACACACACACACACACACACACACACACACACACACACACACACACACACACACACACACACACACACACACACACACTCACACACACACACACACACACCTGTTCCTGGGTCATGTCAACTCCAGTGACAAAGCCCTCTGGTCCAACGAGTTTACTGAGGACAAAACAGTCCCAAACCACAACCCTTACACTACACTCTTAAAACTAAAGTTGCTAGAGCCGGGCGTAGTATCGCTTCCCAACTCCGTTTACAGGCCGATGGCTTGGTGCATTGCTTCTACCTGACCTCTCTGGCTCCACACAATATCACTCTATATAATTCATAATTCATAATTATAATTCATAATTCATAATTCATTATTAGAGTGCACCATGTGCCACAGCACACTAGGGCATCAGTGCCCCATGCAGCACTATATAGGAGTAAGAAAATAAATAAGATGAAGATATATATAATCACTCTATGAGTTTAGCTGCCAGGTCCAGCTTGTCACAGTGCAGGCTGCCCAGATGCCTAGGGCACGCACTGAACAACATCGGACAGGGGCAAAGAGAAGTTGGAGCTGTTGTAAGGAGGAAGAGGTACTTCCTACGACTTTCTGCACTAGCTTTCATGCACACGCACAACTACAAGCTCGACAAAGCATAGTCAATGGACCATTAATTCAACACACTTTGTGACGACTTCTGGATGGCACTCCGAAATCGCTTCCTTAATCGTTGTCGCCACACCGAATCCACAGGACATCGTGCACGCGTTCATCTTCAGGTCGTCCGTTCCGTGCAAGAGCTTCCTGTACTACTCCTTCACGGAGTCAACGGTTCCGGCGGCAAAGGCGGGACAAGAGTCGTCGGCCATGATGCTGCTATTTCGCAATTCAATTACATGAGTCTCTTAACTCTTAGTACTCAGAGACCTCGATGCCTTTCCTGCAGGAGCATACCCAACCGAGTAGTCAGGATCGAACAATGACTCTGAGAGCGAGAGCTCCATACGCATGTGACTCTTCAGGTTTTCAGCAACTCACTGGCTAGCCACCTGCTTCCTACAGCTCCTAGCTGTGCAGCTACGTAGTTTGTTGTGTTAGCTAAACGTGATGCTGTACTCTACAAGGCATCCCAAGCATTAACTAGCTACATATACACTGCAAGCCCACCTTTCAGGCATGCACAGAACCATTGTCAAACTGATTTAGGGTTCAAGCATACGGTTGTAGTTGGCTAACTATGTAGCTAGCTAGCTATATGTGCAGTGTGCAGAATTTCGACATAGCTAGCTAGCTACCATCTTAGCCATCACATTGAACACACCAAGAGACTAAAGTGGAATGAAAACCCCAGAAAGTCTAGCATGCTAGACATAGCCACAACTAGAAGATTGTGATGTACTGTATTGTACACGTCCACCTGCACTATGCCTTGGGTTCCATGTCTTCAGGAAGCTATTACTAGTTTAGCTATGGCCGGCTGAAGGAAGGTGTGATCAAGCTGCTAGAACCTGACAGGCAGCCACAAGTGGAAAGAGGCCACACACGACCATACACATGCACTGCACAGTGCACACAGGCTGTATTACTTCTATGCAGCACCTGGCTAGCTAGACTCAAGGCATGTTTGATTTAGCTAATGGGTGGGACAGAAAGGGTCTGGCACATTTAGCTAGCTAGCTAGCGTATTCTGTTGACCTGCAGCTGTATATGTGATAGTGACTTATCCCATAACACCCCCCCAGACAGCCTGAGACGAGGCCAAGTGACACAAAGAAATGCTGAAGAAACTGACTGCTAATGAGATTCATTAGCCATTGTCACATGGGCAAATATGCCCAAATCCGGAGTCGTTGTGAATGGCGTCACCCTTGGCACGCTCTCTGTGACTCAGCAGTTCACTGTTTAGACAGCCTAGTTAAATTGACCCATCGCACCCCCTTCCTGCTTCCTCGGACTGTCATCCTGACCCAGCCTACTTTTAGCGCCTGCTAAAAGTTACCCTTCCTTCTCTCTCTGCTGAACTAGCTAGCTAGCTGCCCCGATGGCTCAAACTCTTCCTATTGAAGGTAAGAGCGGGAGAAGTTAGGTTGCCGGTGGAAGGTAGTTTTTAGAATAAGCCTGGTCAGTTCCGTTAGGAGTGACAAGATCCCAGATCTCACGTAGCGCTAGCGTAGCTCTGAATTGCTGACTAAGTGTTTTCACTTGTTTCTGTGGTCCCTACAAGGGTGGAAGCATTGCATTGTTCAGGTTGTGTATCTTTCTTGTTGCAGTATCACATGTTCTAGAGAAGTATGAAGAAGAGTTTTTTAAAGTGGTAGATGCCAAGCACAATCTGCACAGGTTGAAGCGTAGGATGGTTATTGGTGGTGTTCTCATGGCAAACATCAAGAGTACCAATGATAAAACTGCAAAGGAGCTACTATTTGAACATTTAATGTTTAATGCCAATGTGGTTACTTTGAGGGAGTATTGCAAAATGGTCATTGAAGCAGACGGTTTCCCAAAAATGCAGAAACTTGGGATGCAAATGTTAAGAGAGTTGCCACCAGAAGGTTTGTTTCATCAATGCATCTTTGTACATGTGGTCTCATGCACTCCCCTCCCTCAATTCAGTCAGTCTGGTGCACTAGACTAGTGGTGTTTGTGCGTGCGTGTGTGTGATTATGTATGTCAACTAGCTGCTCTCATTAAAAGGTCATCAAACTGAGATGAACTCCCTTTCAGCAACCGTATCTGATTGCACATGATCTTTGCCCTTGTTTGCTGCAGACGCACCTGAGAGTGGGGATAGCAGCCATATTGGCACAGAACATCCACTGCAAGAGCAAAGAGGGAGGGTAAGTGGACCACAAAGTTGCACAATTGCGCTTGTGAAATCAGGTTAGAGTTGTGTATGTATGGCCAGTCTGAGGCAGACGTTGTAGAGATGTAAGGATATAATGCAGCCACTTGGTCAGTGTGTGGCTACTTGAAATTAGAACCGGAACAAGGTGAAACTTTAGGTCAGGAACAAGGGGGATCCTTTTGCATTCTAACAAACCAAATCAACATTTGCTGGCTTCAAGGCAAACCCTAGTCTATCGAGCTATGAAGACCTGTTTTGTGTTTCGCCTTAACCAAACGTAGGGGCCTATTTTACATTAGTGCTGTATAGCGGAAATTATTGGCGGACATTGACAGATTAGCCATGATAGGCATTTGGCAGGGTACAAATTTGGCAGATTTTGAGTTCATGGACGTGAAGTAAAAAAAAATGGCTACCGTCATACTTAATAAGAGGGTTCTCGCAATTATGTTTTACTTTCGGGCACTGTGAAGTGCCTAATAGCCCTAGCAGGAAAATTCTTGGTATTGTATCTGCCCATATTTGTCTTGTTTTCAAGGGTATAACTTTGTGCTTCATGCTAACCTATGGTCGCTTGCGAAAGATCGCCTCACACACCCGTTCACCTGTTTCACCTTCTTCGCCTAGAGAGTGTAACACTTCAGCACAGGTCCTTCTCTCAGCAGATACTTCATCAGGGCCAGACACATTGACTGCAACAACATGAACGTATACCTTTAAATGTCAACGTGCAACTTATTATTAATGGTCAAAATATTGGCTAGGAATTACATTATTACTGAAATCGCCAAATGGTTAAATCTAAACCCCACAACTATTTTCCGCTATACGGTAATCCAAAATGCGAAGGAGGTTTAGCTCAATAGACCAGACACATTGGACTCAGTGTAGAGTAGCTGGTTATATTGAAATGTTGCCAGACAATGTGGGGGGATAGTGAAAAGATGGACAATTATCTTGAACCATGAAAGTTGAACTGCGTTGTTACAATGCTTTCGATACTCATCATTGTTCCTCACATTTTGTAAGGAGAGTATACATGTTTCATGACTCAACTACTCAGAACTACTGAGACTCACATGTGAATACATAGCTGTAGCACGTACATAATGATCTATATACGTATTATAATTCTTTTTTCTTCAATCAGAATCCCTCAGCTGTGCAATCCTTAATTAAACAATTTCAGAAAGCTGAAATGGATGGCAAGCCAGCTGTGCACTCTAAGCCAGCCCGATCGCACAGAAGTGCTCCAGTAGTCTGCCAGCTACCAGAGCCGTGTGTGCAAGATGATGAACAACTGCAAATGGTAGGTTGGTGCAATCCAAGACAGCACACTCTACTGCTAAATTTACAAACGTAACTAGAATAATTATAAATCATATTGTCTGCATCCATGCTATGTGGAGCAAGTCGGTAAGCAAACAAGACTCGGGCAATTCAGGTATCAAGGTCCCCTTCCGTTACCTTCTTCAGACCACTTTTGAGAATCTGGACTGCTCGCTCTGCCAATCCATTCGAGGATGGATGATAGGGTGCAGAAGTGATGTGCTTGATGCCATTACCATTGAGAAATGCTTCAAATTCTTCACTAACAAAGCAAGATCCATTATCAGTGACAAGGGTTTCTGGCAAGCCAAACTGTGCAAATAATATTCTCAACTTGTCAATCGTGACCTTGGATGTTGATGAGGATACCCTGAATACCTCAATCCACTTAGAATGGACATCGATCACGACTAAAAACATGTGACCGTACAATGGACCTGCGTAGTCAATGTGCAGTCTAGTCCATGGGCGTATAGGCCAGCCCCAAGGGTGTAACGGAGCCACCGGGGGTAATGACTGATTGGCTTGACATTGGGAGCAGGTGCGCACTGAATCTTCAACATCTCTATCAATTCCAGGCCACCATACATACATTCTAGCCAACAATTTCATCTTTGTCATCCCAAGTGCCCTTCGTGGAGTTCCTGCAACACTGCCTGTCGGCCTTGTGGTGGAACGACCACACGAGCACCCCACACAATGCAACCATCATGCATCGAAAGCTCTGATTTGTGTGATGCAAATGGTGCCAGTTCCTGGTCACATTGGCTTGGCCATCCTTGCCTGACAAATTGGAGAACTGATGCCAGTGAAGGATCTCTTCTTGTCCAATCGCGGATCTGATCTGCCGTGACAGGTGAGTCCGCCAACCGTTCTATTAGAAGCACCAATTCTGGTGGTGTAGGCACCTGTTCTGGAACAATGGGTAGCGAAAGCCTACTCACGCATCTGCATTAGCATGAGCACGTGTATTCCGAAACCGCAATGTGTACTCGTAAGTGGAGAGGAGTAATGCCCAACGGCGAACACGGGCTGATACCTGGGGCGATGTTGGTCGATGCTCATTCAGGAGGGCAAGAAGTGGTTGGTGGTCTGTATACAGTTCAATGTGGTGTCCAAACAAATACAAATGGAATCGTCGAACACCGAACACACAAGCCAGTGCCTCCTTTCAAGTTGGGAGTAGTTCTTCTCACTCTCAGACAACGTACGTGATGCATACCCGATTGGCTGTTCGGAACCATCAGGCAATTGGTGTGCAAGCACAGCTCCGACACCGTAAGCATAGGCATCACAGGCGAGAATTAACTTCAACTGCGGGTCAAAGTGAACAAGGAGACGGGAGGATGTCAGCAAATCCTTTGATGCTTGGAATGCCTGCTTTTCTTCTTCTGCCCATTGCCAGCATGTCTCTTTCCTCAGTAACTTGTACAGAGGAGCTAGGACAGTAGACAAGTCTGGGAGGAACTTGCCATAGTACGTGAGTAAGCCCAGGTAGGCCTTCAACTCATGCACCTTTCGTGGACTGGGGGCATCTTTCACAGCTTGCACTTTGTCTGAAAGCGGATGCAGACCATCAGGATCAATCTGATGTCCCAAATACGTGACAGAGTCAACCATGAACTCGCACTTGTCTCTGCGGACACGTAGTCCTGCTTTCTCCAGACGATCGAACACTTGGTCCAGGGTTTTCAAATGTTCCTTTTCCGTAGCTCCTGACACCAAGATGTCGTCTAGATATGCAATGACTCCTGGAATTCCCTGCAAAACATTCTCTATCACCCGTTGAAATATTCCAGGGGCTGATGAGATACCAAATGGTAGGTGAGTGTAGCGAAATAACCCTTTGTGGGTATTGATAACCACATACTGTTTGGACTCATCGTCAAGAGGGAGTTGCTGATATGCTTGGGTGAGGTCAATCTTAGAGAACAACTTCCCCCCTCCTAGTGCCGCAAAAAGATCCTCGACCTTGGGAATTGGGTATCTGTCTAGTTTGGACACTGGATTCACTGTCAGACGAAAGTCCCCACAGATTCGAATACTGGACTTGTCACTCTTCAGAACCGGAACAATTGGGGCCGCCCACTCTGAGAATTGCACAGACTCCAAGGTACCTTCCTTAACGAGGCGTTCCAACTCGTCTTCCACCTTGGCTTTGAAGGCATATGGAATGGTACGAGCTTTGCAGAAACGTGGCTTGGCATCTGGGTCCACCAGGATCCTCACCTTGTGCCCACGGAGTTTACCTAAGCCACCTTGAAACAATTCTTCATGTTTGGCGACAACTGACATCAACTTGTCCTGAAGGTAATGAATTTCTCTCCAGTCCAGTCGTATCTGCTCGAGCCAGTTTCTCCCAAGGAGGTTCGGGCCTTCCCCCTTCACTACCACAAGTGGTAGCTGAGCTACTTGACCTTTGTAATTGATGTTGACATCCATGCTTCCAACAACGGGGATTGCTTCTCCCGAGTAAGAGCACAATCTGACATTTGAGCTCCATGGGCTCTTGTCTGGCCACAACTCTTTGAATGTTGCTTCCGATACAATGGACAGGGCCGCTCCCGTGTCTACTTCCATCACTACCGGACAATCTTCAATTGCTATTGTCACCGTCAAGGGCTTTGAACGGCCAGCTGATTCCATGTGAAACAGAGGGTATTCGTTTACCTCCTCTTCTTGTGAACCACACGCACAGACTGTGGTTTCTTCCCAGCTGCAGTCTTTTGTTTCATGCGGCATAAAGCTTTGATGTGTCCTGTTTTGCCGCAGTAGTGGCACTTTGCATCCTTGAACCTGCACTTGGCAGCACTGTGTCCTGGTTTGCCACAGCGATAACAATTAGCACCACTGTCTGGCTTCCTTTGATCTGGGTGTGACACCTTGTGGACTCCCTGCATGTGGGTGGTCCCTGTTGCCCCTGACACCTCTTGTCTGGAGCCTGTACTTTGCAACTGCTTGACATTTTGAGCAGCTGACTCCAAACCTTGGGCCAGTTCGAAGGCCTTCTTGAAGGACAGTGTAGACTCAGCCAGCAGCCGTCGCTGAATGCCTACATCATTAATACCACAGACAAGGCGATCCCGGAGCATGTCTTCTAGTGCTGCTCCGAAGTTGCAAAACTCTGCGAGACAGCGAAGCTCTGAAACAAATGTTGCCACTGACTCACCAGGTCTACAGACCCGACTATGGAACTTGAATCGTTGCACACTCTCCGTTGGAGTAGGGCTGAAGTGATCAGCTAATGCCTTGACAAGCTGCGCGTATGTCTTTGTATCAGGCTTTGCTGGTGCAATCAAATTTCGTAGCCGTTTGTAAGTGCTGGCTCCAATAAGCGAAAGGAAGACTGCGCGTTTCTTGTCTGCATTTTTGATCCCATTTGCCTGAAAGAAGTATTCCAGCCGCTCCTGGTACTGGGACCATTCTTCTTGGTCCCCGTCAAACTCCTCGATTCTCCCGAGGGTCGCTGCCATCTCTGCCCCGAGTTCTCGGGCCGCTTCGTCCGTTGCCGAAGTCTCCGCCGCTACACGATCTGTCTCGGCAGTTCTCTGCTGCTCTACGATCAGTCGCAGTCTCTCACTACTCTGTTGAGTGACGCTGAAGCTCTCTGAAGCTCCGCGATCCGCGAACGAAGTCTCCGCTGCTCCAGGGGCTAGCTGAAGCACGACAAGCAAAGACAACAATAATGCACACAGCATGGATCCCACCTTGGGTCGCCAATAATGTGGTGTCCTCCCGCAACCACCGTCTAACGAGCACCGAGCAACCCAAGCGACACACGGGACGAAATTCTTGACCAAAACACCGATTACTCACTCTACAACAGGGTCACTACAAAACTGAGCATGCGTAACTACATTCATGTATTTACTAAAGGAATAATGAAGATTACAAGCATGCAATAATCACAAACATACACCATGCACACTACAGTGTTTGTGTTTGTGTTTGCTTGTGTATGTGTGTTTGGGCTTGTATATTAACATGGCTTTCTATACTACCAATAAAAGTACTGTTAGAGAAAAGCTGAGTGCGAGTCCATATGTGCGTAGTGGCCATCACACTTGTTCTTTGTCATTGTTGTTTGTGTCGTAATATTGCGATAATACATTAGACCCATTCAGATCATAGCCACTCGATTCTCGTTAACAACAAACCGCAAACAGCATTTCTTATTAGTCACTTTACACAACCCTCTACTCCTGGCCTTCTTAGAGTGGCAATCAGCGTATGAGGATTCAACTTCAAAGGGTACTGCCCTTCTTGGTCAATACCCCATTGAAGAAGGACAGCATGAAGCGGAGGAGCGAGATGGCTGTCCTCTTCCAAAGCAGGCCCAGTCCGATCTTGCCATGCTTGATCAGCAATATTCCCAAGTTCTTGAAGAAATGGGAGGGGAAGGAGTGAGAATCAAGCTAAAGAATGCCTTCTTCATCCACCTGCTGGACACAGGAGGGCAGCCCTCCTTCCAGGATGTTCTTCCCCTCCTGCTGGATGTGCCGTGCATTTACATTCAAGTGTTCAATGCCTCTCGTAGCCTGCATGAGCGTATCCCTGTCATCTACCGTCCGAATGACCACACTAAGGACCTCTTAGGGAATGCAGAGTGTGGACGTGACATGATGCTGCGCTCCTTCTCCAGCATGCATACGATGGCCAAGAAATGTTCCAAAGAGCTGGCCACATTGTTGGAACTCGCGATTGACAACGATTCTTTTAGCACTCAAATCACTACTACAGTTCAACACAGCTGAAAGAACACGTGGTACCACATTCCAGTACACCAAATAAGGTCATAAACATGAATATGGTTACCATGCATGAATATCATTAAAGCATGTAACACAGCAGTTCTAGTTCTACATACTGTTAGTCTAGAGTTATGTTCTGGTAAGAGTGCAATTGTCAACACTCCTCCTCACTCGCTGCCGGAACATACTTCAAGTCCAATCATCTTACGAAGCTTGTTGAAGGTACCTGTTGGCAATCCCTTTGTCAACATGTCAGCAATCATTTCTGTTGTGGGACAGTAACGTATGTTGATCGTTCCATCATTGACCTTGTCCCGGACAAAATGATACTTGATCGAAATGTGCTTCGAGCGACCATGGAATTGCGGATTCTTTGCCATGGCAATGGCTGCTTGATTGTCTTCAAAGACAACAGTGGGTTCAGTCGCTGGTTCACCATTGAGATCTGCAGTCAGTTGTCTCATCCAAACAGCCTCTTGGGTTGCACCAGCCAAAGCAACATACTCAGCCTCTGCCGTTGAAACTGCAACAGTTGTTTGCTTTTTGCTTCTCCAGCTCACAGCGGTGCCACCAATCTGGAACACGTATCCAGAAGTAGACTTTCTGTCGTCTAGATCACCTGCCCAGTCAGCATCAGAAAACCCCACACAGTCGTTACTACCTTGTGGAGTAAAGATGAGACCAAGATCAGTTGTACCTCTCAGGTATCTCATGATCCTCTTCACTGCAGTCCAGTGTCGAGTAGTGGGATTGGCAGAAAACTTGGCCACATTGCTCACCGCAAATGTGATGTCAGGTCTAGTAGCGACAGACACATACAGCAAGCTTCCAACTGCAGACTGATACATGTGTTGATCAAACAACTCGTCTTCCTGTGAGGCTTTCACTAGCTTGTTTCCAGGATCAACAGGCGTAGGGTTGGCTTTCGAGTGTTCCATTCCAAATCGCTTTAGAAGAGCCTCAATGTATGCAGGCTGACCGATCCAAACGCTCCCACTTGCTTCATCCTGCACAATCTTCATGCCAAGGAAGTGATGGAGTTTTCCCAGATCCTTGATGTCAAATTGTGAGGCAAGGTCTTTCTTCACTTGAGCAAGACATTTGTCGGTTCGTGCAGCAACAATGATGTCATCCACATAGACACCTAGGTAGGCTAGCTCTTCTCTAGAAGACCTGTAGACGCACGGATCCGTGGTCGTCTGAATGAATCCCATCCTTTTCAGGTGATTGTGAAGAGTGTTATTCCAGCACCGTGGAGACTGCTTTAGACCATAGATGCTTTTCTTCAACTTGCACACTAAGTGCTCTTTGCCAGGAACGACAAATCCTTCTGGCTGTTTCATGTACACCTCCTCCTCAAGCTTGCCATTGAGGAAAGCTGTGGTGACATCTACCTGATGCAGTTGCAGACCCTGTTGAACAGACATTGCGATGAGAGTGCGTACGGACTCCAGTCTCACCACAGGGGAGAAGGTTTCATCGTAGTCTGTCCCAAACTTCTGCGAGAAGCCTTGGGCAACCAGTCGTGCTTTGTACCGTTCAATGTGACCATCGGCATTTGTTTTCGCTTTGAAAACCCACTTGCTGCCCACTGGCTTACGACCTTCAGGTAGATCAACCAGTTCCCAGACATCGTTCTCTTGCACAGATGACATTTCTTTCTCCATTGCTTCCAGCCAGCAGTCCTTCTCAGGACTACTCAACACCTCTTCCACTGTAGAGGGCTTCGTTTCGCTGAGGTAGATTCTGTCTCCATAGTAGTTTGGGAAGTGCCTCTCTCTCCCTGACCGGCGAACATTTGGCTGTTCTTGAGGAACACTTGGCTGCTGTTGAGGAACATTCGGCTGTTCCTGAGGCGATAGCACTGGGAATTGACGAGTGATCATGGGTTCAGGAGATGAATCATCCTCACCCTGGAGGTCCAGCTGAACATACTGGTCTCCTCCTGCCTGAGTGACTTCACGTTCAAAGCCACACTCGTTTTCATTGAAAGATACGTCACGACTGAAGCATATCTTTTTCTTCTGGGGATCATAGAGGCGATATCCCTTGGTCTCCTCTCCGTAGCCAACGAGAATGCACCTTCTTGCCTTGCTGTCAAGCTTCCCTCTTTCGTCTTTGGGGACATGAGCAAAGGCCTCGCATCCAAAAACCCGAAGATGTGACACTGAGGGCTTCTTCTTCGTCCACGCTTCAAAAGGAGTCATTCCACTGACTACCTTAGTAGGGCCACGGTTTCTGAGATAGACAGCAGTTGACAGAGCCTCAGCCCAGAATGGATGGGGCAGCTTGGCATCAGCAAGCATTGATCGCACACTTTCGACTAGAGTCCTGTTCATCCTTTCAGCCACGCCATTTTGCTCAGGCGTCTTCGGTACTGTCATTTCGTGACGTACCCCGGCTGACTGCAGGAACTCTTCAAACTCAGTGGACGTGTATTCCCCACCTCTGTCAGTGCGTAGGGCTTTCAGCTTTTGGCCGCTGATGTTCTCCACTAGAGCTTTCCACTTCTGAAACCATTTGAAGACTTCACTTTTGTGTTTCAGAACATACACCCATGTGTAGTGCGTGCAGTCATCAATGAACGTGAGAAAGTACTCACCTCCACCTAGCGATGGTGAGTTCATCTTGCCACAAACGTCACTGTGAACAAGCTCGAGTGGCATTGTTGAGTGACTGCTCCTTGACTGGAATGAGGATCTCGTCTGTTTGCCCTTTACGCACGCCTCACAGAAATCGATCTTGTCGGACAGGGTACAGTTGAGACCATGAACTAGGCCATCGCGAGACAACTTGTGTAATCCCTGACCAGCCATATGACCAAAACGTCGATGCCACAAGGTGGTTTGCTCCGATGACTGCCGTGCAATGGTGACTTGCTCATCAGCTCTGCAGTCCAGATGGTACAGGCTTCCACAGCGTTGGGCCTTGGCTATGACGTGTCCCCTTTTGTCAACGATCCTGCAACCATCTCGATCAAATTTGGCCACTTTCCCTCTTTCGGCAGCCTTTGAAACGCTGAGCAGATTGTACGTCAGTGAGGGCACAAACAGTACATTGAGGAGACGACACTTGCATGAACTTCCATCGGGAAGATTCATCCTCAGGGGCACGATTCCTTCACCTGATGCTTGTAGTGTGTGTCCATCTCCAAGACTGACATCTGTGGGTTTGTCCAAGGGGTGCAGTTCTGAGAAAAGCTTCTCATTGCAGCACATGTGACAGGTTGCACCTGAGTCAACAATCCACTTTCCATCGATGCCAGCGTGAAGCACTTGGTTGACAACAAGTACTTCATCTTCACTGCCAGAGTGTCGGTGCAGTGATGCATTGTTTGCTTCAGGCTTGCTACCTTTGCTCCTTTTGGCTGTTTCCCGGTTAGTAGGTAGCAAACGACACTGCTTCTTAAGGTGTCCCGGTTTTCCGCAATGGAAACACTTGGGTACCACCTTCTTTGAGCGAGAGACTGACAAAGCCTTGGATGAACTACTTACCAGGCTTTCCTTATCCTTCTGCTTTCTCTCCTCGTGCAGAAGACGCTCCGTGACCACTTCCATCTTTGGAACTTCGGAGTTGGCTTCCAGGGCAGTAACGAGCATGCTGTACGAATCAGGTAAGCTTGCTAACAAATGGACAACCTTGTCCTCCTCCTCAACCGGGGATCCAATCACAGCAAGCTCATCGAAAATTTCTGTCAGCTGTCGAATGTGCTCCTGTACTGACTCACCTTCTCTCAGTCTCAGAGAATATAGCCTCTTCCGCAGCTGTAGCTTGTTGGCCCAGGTTTTCTTCTGGAACTGGTCAGACAGTTTCTTCCAGACAGCAACCGGATCATCTGGGTCCCCAACCAAGTACAGCAATGAAGGCTCCACTGACAGAACAATGAGTGCTACCGCTCGGTCCTTTCGAGCAGCGAATTTCGCAAGCTTCTCTTCATCGTCACCTCTAGGGGCTTGTTCAGTGCCATTGACGATTGACCAGAGGCCTTCTTTCAACAGCACCATGCGACATTGCAGCTTCCACGTAGGATAGTTAGATCCTTTGAGAGGAACAATCGAAACAGACTTGATGGCTTCTGCCATTCCTTGAAAACACAAAACACTGCAAATAACAACCGTCTAGAGCGCAGCGGGAGCGTGTTGGGCCCATAACCTGTTGGAACTCGCGATTGACAACGATTCTTTTAGCACTCAAATCACTACTACAGTTCAACACAGCTGAAAGAACACGTGGTACCACATTCCAGTACACCAAATAAGGTCATAAACATGAATATGGTTACCATGCATGAATATCATTAAAGCATGTAACACAGCAGTTCTAGTTCTACATACTGTTAGTCTAGAGTTATGTTCTGGTAAGAGTGCAATTGTCAACACACATTTCAACAGAAGGGCAGCCCGCCACCACAGCTTCGCATTTTTGTGGTGGGCACACACAAGGATGAGCTGATTGCACAAGGCAGGCTTGATGAGGCTACCAAGGAAATCAAAACCTTCCTCGAGACATTAACCCTTTAACCGCGGATGACGCATAAAGTCGTCATGAGTAATTTGCACGTAGCCGCGGATGACAACTTTATACGTCATGACGAAAGGCACGATTTACGAGTGTTTTTCTCAGCGAAAGAGTCTCCAAGAGCAACGTCGCTTTCAGTGCACACGCACTAGTGCCAGAACCTTCCGTTAGCCGCTTTACTTGGTCTTCTGGTCTCGCCTGTGGTGCGCAAGCGCTTGTAAACTTTACGCAAGTTTACGCAGCGTCTTCTTCGACGGACGGTAGGGCTGACTCCACGTTAGCGAGTCCAGAACAACTTTGAAAGTGCACAAGAGCAATTCATCTGCACATTTGTACACTTGACCTGCAGTGAGTCCTCATGCAGCAGTTGTGGCCACTTGTCCTGTGCACTTAGGCATTTCCTCTGTCCCACTGCAGTTTGTGAAGGATACCAAGCTCAGAATTTCGGTGATTGGGGAGAGACCTCCAGAGCCCCAGCCAAAGCCGCAGCCTCCCCAGCCTTCCCCAAGTCCCCCTGTGCCCAGAGAGGGTGATGCTGCATTGTGCCAGGAGGTGACTGGTGAGTGCATGTGGTCATCCCCACCCTCTGCACATCCACAGGTGTGAAAGGTCATGCTCTCTCTACAGATTGTCCAGACCATATCATGCTCTTCAGAAGATATGTGAGCAGGAAAGCCGCAGGCAAAGCGAGGGCAGTTCTTGAAGGAGTTGGTCTGGAGACGTCCACAATTGATGCATGCTTCAGTGCCCATCCCTTGAATGATGAGGAAATAGTTCAAACGGGGCTGGTGAAATGGAGAGACGGCCAGGGCAACAAGCAGCCTCCCATCTGGGAGGTCCTCATGTCAGCCATGGAGTATGCAGGAGTGGCACAACAGCACGTGAAGGAGCTGAAGGGGAAGCTTGCACTTTCTGTGAAGGAGCCAAAGGTATGTATGTTCACTATCACATGTGTGACAAGCGAGTGCAGACGATTTGGGGCATGCATGTTACATACATATATATGTGGGTCTGTGCTGTATCTTCTCTCCTGCCTACGGGCCCCGCCCACTGTTGCCAATGATTTGGCATACCGTGCCATTGCTCTGCCACTAAGCTACAGCTCCCACCAGCAACCACCCCTCATTCCTGCCCTTATAGCGTACGAAACCAATTATCGACCAGGTTTTTACCGAGAAGCATAACTCGCGCGTACTTCGACTCTGGGTTCTGTGGTTTGAACGAGCGCATTCCTCACTCCTTCGCGAGCACAGCCGTGCCTATCCGATCTTCTAACTCCGTTCCAGTCACGAGCGCGCTGCCCATTTACAACCATAACTGAGAAACCATTTATCGACTACCGGTACCGATTATCGACCACACGTGTAAAAACGTATACACAATTATCGACCGCTCACACGTATCGCAACTTCCGTACCCCGTGCACTACTCGGACATTTCCCAACCATCATAGTGCACCAAAGCCTTGTGTTACCTACATGATTGAGTATAAAAAGTTACGGACCTACGCGCAGGAAGTAGTTAAAAAGTCCGCGGAAAAAGCATGCGAGATAATGTAAACAAAACGTGCATAATCTACAGACACAAGACTGCACAAAAAGTGCCTCAGTAAAGCCCACAGTAAAGCCTACTGCTAGTAAGGCTCTTAACCCTGATTACAAACTGATTGTACACTTCGTGCATTTACGTTTCATTCCAAGTTCATCCCCAAATACTCGATCGATATAAGAACAAACACCAGTGACTGTGTGCAATGTAAATGTAAATGCTAGTGCATGCTAGAAGAGACCTAATTTGAAGTTCAGCTACATATATATAAGCAAAGACCAAACACAGATATGCTGAAATGCTCATCCAAGTCAATGTGGCACTCTTCTGCACAGCATTGTGCATATTTTAGGTACTCCACACTACGTTAGGTAGAGTATCTATGGTTCTTAGAAAACCATCTGGGCCAATCAATACCAAGGATGAAGTAACCAATCTGTCTCTACCCCATCAAGGACATCTACTTCAGATGTACTACACCACTATACAATAAACAGTGGGTTTTCCCAGCCTGTTTATTTGTCATTCCTTCTCCAACGCTTTCCCACGCGTAGCATGGCAATCTGGGTAGTGTAGCCTAGCCAAAGGCGGCTACGCTTCACTACAACACTCAACAACCACTCAAGGTTCTCGAGTGTTGGCTCGGCGCCGTCCACCAAGGTATATAGCTACCTGCAGTCAAGAGGAAGAAACACGCTGGTAACTAACAAAGTCATTGGTTAGTTAGATTACACTAAAACGCTGACTCACCTTCGTAAACGATATCAAAGCATCAACCACTGGTACGGGTTACACGAAACTTGGAGGACGACTAAGGAGCAACCGGCTAGATATCGAAACTGTACAATCCAAATTGAAGCAACATCGATGGTAGCGAATCTTGTCGGCGCGGAAATACTTCTAGAAGACAATAACTGGCTAGCTAGGCGGCGATATCAGCCAGAGGGAGGCAGAGAAGTGGCCACTCTGCCCGAAGTTAGCGTATTCTATCGCATACTAGTCCGTAAATCAAAAATTGCGCAAGAAAAATGACGTCATCGCGCTGGTCGCGAACTGGTCGATAATTGGTACCGGTCGATAAATGGTTTCGTACGATATAGCTTGCTCATTGAAAGCTGTAGCTTAATGGCAGAGCAATGGCACGGTATGCCAGAGGCCCTGGTGTTTGTATTATTGTATGCACACGATGTGCACTTAAATTATGAATTATGAATTATGAATTATACTGTATGCATGTACGCATGCATACAGTATATTAGCACGGATGCATTGGGTATAAAAGAAAGCAGTTGCTGCAGTTACTGGTTTACGTGTTCATGTGTCTTTCAATTGGTATGCGATGACCACAACTCTGAACCAACTGGATCTATGCATTTCAGATGCTTCGGCATTGTGGAGTAAAATGCTGGAGCTATTTATGTACACATATACATAGTATATGCATGTACGCATGCATACAGTATACTGCATACATATAACGTAATACGTAACATTACATTACTTAGATGGCTAGAAATCTGGACAAACTCAGTAAGGACGAACTGTATCTCTTGCTGGCAGAGAAGGTTGATCAGGAAGCTGCAACTGCTATCAAGAGTGCAGGAGTTTCTGGAGGTATTTTAGTAGACTTGACTGACAGCGAGTTGAGAACTGTTCTGCCTAAACTTGGACCTAGGAGGATGGTGAAAAGGCTGGTCGACGATTTTCAGAGAGATAGCCCTTTTCAACCTAAGGTAAAGCACAGTCACTGCATAGACACAAGCATGAACTGTTCACTATATCATATAGTTTGTCATCAAATATGATGCCACACAACAGTGAACCCAATTCCAATTACACGCCAAGACAATCTTGTGGATGCTTTATTTGTCTTTCAGCTGCAACCATCATTGTAGGGGTTTGTTGCTGCTCTGTATCATAAGGTATCTTGAGTACATACGTATAGCTTTTTATACATACGTAGTTTCTTCCACCATTCTTTTGCTGCTTCCCCATACGTTCCACATATGTAATTGCATGGTAGCCCTATAATTGCATTCATCTTGCGCTATATATGTACATACCATAATACCTAACTTTGGGTCAGACATGGGCCCAATGGCATCACCCTAGTTCTCCAATTTCTATGAATAGCAATGCTGAACTATATCATTATATAGACCTTTTACAAAATTACGTCACTATTTCGCGCGCTTTGTTACGGTTGGCAAAAGAAACCACGCGCACGTGTGTAAGATAGGGTTTCAACAATGCCTGTCAGTTGTTGTGCCGTTGACTGCGTCAATCGTTTCATGCAGCAATGACTCGCATGTGATGTTTCACCATTTCCCTGAAGATGCGAGAAGGAGGGAGCTCTGGATCGTAGCCGTTTCGCGTGATAAATGGGAGCTGAAGATACATCATCACCTCCGTAGCGAGCACTTTGCTTCCGGAAGGCCGTCCAAAGACTTCGAAGACGTAGACTACGTCCCCACCATCTTTATGGACGCGAAGCAGAGGTAGATACCTACAACGACGCAGGGTCAGGCAGAGAGAGCACAGAAGAGAATGCGAAACGCTGAGGAAGCAGAGGAGGCGGCTAGCATTTTAATGGACTTATTGGACAGCTTTGCATCGCGTACAGATGGCGAACCGCGTTTCTGTGAAGTGTCCGTACCTGCTTCACAGAAACGCAATACACGATTGGTACGCATTGTGAAGCTGTCCGATAAGTCCATTAAAATGCTAGCCTCCTCTGCTTCCTCGGCATTTTGCGCTCTCTTCAGTGCTCTCTCCGCCCAACCCAGTGTTGTTTGTAGGTGTCCACCTCCACTTCGCATCCTTGAAGATGGTGGGGTAAAGGATTTGTCAGCTCTAAAGGACTTCACATTCATGGACTTGTACACGTACTTGATTGAAAGCAAAGACAAGGAGTTCGATTATAAGAGTCTGAGGACTTTTAAATCGCTCAAGGCCTATTCATACTTCAAAGATGAACTAGTGAGGAATGTGTGGATGAGTCCAATCCAGGGACAATCCAAATCCGAATCCAAAAATCCAATCAAGGACTACAGGCACTTAGAGAATTAGCGCCTGTAGTCCTTGCTAACCCAGCTTTGCAGATGCACTTTGTGGAGAAGACCACATCTTCTGTATTCAAGCACACAAACAGTGTACACCTTCTTGGCTGTCAGTAACGCCATGCAGTGACATCACGCATAGATGCATTCAGTGCCCTGCATTGGACTCATCCACACATTTCTCACTAGTTAATCTTTGAAGTATGAATAGGCCTTGAGCAATATGAAAGTCCTCAGACTCATGTGATCGAACTCCTTGTCTTTGCTTTTGATCAAGTATGTGTACAAGTCCATGCATGTGAAGTCCCTTAAAGCTGACAAACCTTTTACCCAATTCTTCACAGACTCTAAAGGCAGCAGAGCCGATAGTTGCTGCTGTACTGCAGGGGTTAATCTGGATGGTGCTGTTACAGAGCTATCATCTTCCGAAGACATCCCAATCTGCCAACGCGACGAAAGACGCCCAACCAATTCTGCTTTGGTGGCAGTCCTGACTTTCACGCGTAATTCCTAGCATAGCGATTTCAAGTCGGCCACTTTGAAGTCGAATAGGGTCTTCTATAGCTGTTTCCTGTCTGCGGACTCCTCGTAGCAAAGCTGCTTTAGCGCTATTTCAAGTTTCGCTGAGATCTTGTCCCTAAATGCCATCTCGCAATTCGTTACAACTGAGGTTCTGCCAACCGTGACATCATGTCATGTGACGGACGACGATTTATGTAAAAGGTCTATATATAGACAAGGTCAGTTAACCATTTGTAGTTAAGTAACCTAGAGGCATGCGTATTGGTGTATGCATGCAGAGAATGCTATGAACAGGCAGAACCATTTACAGGCATAACTGTTTAATAGTGATAATAATAGTAATGTACGTATAATGGGAATATACCGTCAATAAACAGCAAGGCTTTAAGTGCATACACTGACACAGGCATCAGTTATCACTTAAGATATATACGTACATACTACGGGTAGGCATGGGTATGTGTATGCATGCAAATCATTTTACTGGCATGTACGTACAGTATGTATACTCTGTGTATAGTCTGCATGTCTAAAAAATGCCATGTTTTGAAATGTTCGGAATCATGCTCTAATTACGCAAACATTGCAGCTCTACAGCTCGTTGTATACGTACATACAGCATGCTTCAACTTGAAACTTCAAATCTCTAAGCTGTGGTTTAGTTTTCATCCTCTGCTTGTATCCTTCAGGTTGCAGTGCATGGGGTAGATGCCACCTGTGTCCCATTGGCCGCGAAGGAAGACCCACAGCTGAACAGAGCCAAATCTGTTGTTAGAGTCCTAGGCACACTGAGCCCATCAGAAACGCCTGACTCACAGACAGATTTCAGTGCTCAAGGACAGCGCCATACAATCCCCAAAGTATCTCTGTCATCATCAAAGCGCTTAGCCTTACAGGTAAAGGACCAATCAGAATGCACCGGTCACCAGAGCATTTATAAACTGAAACTGTTGCTGGTAGCCAAAGACAAAGAGAAAGGTGTAGCTAAATACCGATTTGGCAAACCAAGACCCGACACACACGAGTATGTTGTGATGCTGGTGGGTGCAACTGGAGCAGGCAAATCTACCTTGATCAATGGAATGGTCAACTACATCCTTGGGGTTGACTGGGAGGATGACTTTCGATTCAAGCTTATTGCAGACGAAGGTGGCATTAGCCAGGCACACAGCCAAACCAGAACCATCATTGCCTACACCATTCCCTATCAGCAGGGTTCCCCTTTTGATGGCACACTGACCATTGTGGACACTCCTAGCTTTGGGGACACAAAAGGATTAGACAGCGACAGACGCATTGTGGAGCAAATAAGGACATTTTTCTCCATGCCAGGAAAGAAGGGCATTGATCACATCCATGGCATTGGATTTGTCACACAGGCATCCTTAGCGCGACTAACCCCCGCACAGAGATATGTTTTTGACTCCATCTTAGCTGTCTTTGGTAAAGACATTGGCAAGAACATACTAATGATGACCACATTTGCTGATGGGGGGAGACCCCCTGTCTTAGAAGCTGTGAAGGAAGCTGGGATTGGCTACTGCAAGAGTTTCAACTTCAACAATTCAGCTCTTTACACTGATCAGGCTGCTGGGGGTCAAGAAGACGAGGTTGTATCATCCTTTGACAAAATGTTCTGGGACATGGGGATGGCAAGCTTCAAAGCTTTCTTCAAGCAGCTTGCATGTATGGAGGCCAGAAGTCTACAGCTCACCAAGGAGGTGCTGGAGGAACGAAAACAGCTAGAAGTTATCATGCAAAGCCTTCCAATCCAAATCCAAGCAATTTTGGGCAAAATTGGCACACTGCAGCAGGAAGAACACATTATGGAGCAACATAAAGCAGACATTGCTGCAAACAAGAATTTTAAGTACAAAATTAAGGAACATAGAATAGTAAAACGCGAAACTATGCATGGACAGTATGTGATGAACTGCACCAAGTGCAACTTCACATGTCACCAGAACTGTGACATTGCAAATGGTGAAGATAAACGGAAGTGCGTTGTCATGAAGAGGGATCACTGCACAGTGTGCACAAACAAGTGTCATTGGTCTGCCCATGTTAGTAACCCATTCTGGTTTGAGGTGCAAGAGGTGACAGTGGAGAAGTCCTATGATGAGCTCAAGAAGCGTTATGAGGCTGCACTGTCAAGGCAAGAGAACATTGTAAGCATGATCAGAGCCGAGATTGCTACAAGTTACCACGAAGTTTTCCTCATGATTCGACAGGCACAGCAGATCTTGCGACGACTGGATGAAATTGCCCTTCACCCAATTCCTTTGAGTGAAATTGAGTGCATTGATTTGCTCATCCATACAGAGGAAATGGATGGTGGACTTGGGGCTGCACAACGAATTAAATGTCTCAAGACTGTTCGAGAAAAGGCTGAATTGATGTCCACAGTGAAAGATGACAAGATCTTTGAGCATACAGCCTTGAAGCAGGCAGAGCAGCTTGCCAAAGCTGAAGCTGAAAAGGTGGGATCGTTCAAGAAAACAGCTACATCAACCTGGAATGCGTTAACTGAAAGTGCTGAACACTTTAAGTAGAGTCTGTTATACATAGTCCATCTGGATAATGAAAACTAATAGTATAAATTTGCTGTTAACCCAGAATAAGTATGCATTATTAACAACATTACACTATTATTATTGCAAGAGAACTGTACATTAAGTAGTTGATTGAAATGGTGCACAAAAGGATCAGATCTAAATTGATCTATTATTATTAATTCTGGATAATGACATCAAAAACACACAAAAAACAGTCAGATAGTTAAAGGGGAAGCACTCAGTGCCCCCCAAAGAAGGAAAGGCAGTCAGGAAAAGAAATCAATGCTGGAGGTGGTGCCCCCCATTGTTCTCATCACTGGAGCGGCATTTCCACGTTGGACAGCGACGGACAGGTGTTGCTGCAGGTCGGAGAAAGACTGCGTACTTCTCCTGCTTGCTCTGCTCAGCCTGGGCTGCCACTGCCCCTGCCTCTCTGGTGGCACTTGGTAGGTGGGAGGGGGCAAATGTGTCCGGACAGGTGGCGTCCCACACTAGGAGCCTACCACCCTTCCAGGGTACAAGCGTGACTCCATCGGGGCGTTTGCCATCGGAGCGGGAGAGACCAGTTGGTTCCAGTCTGGAAGGCAAACGGGCTGCAGACATTGCGCAATGGACGATGTCGTGGACAGTAGCATGACGTTGATGACATCCCTCACTCCATTTGCAGCTGAGTCCGTGCGTGGCAGTGCTATCAACCAGCATGCCACAGTGGTGACAGGTGTGGGGGCGGCAAAGGGGTGATCCTAGGCGAAGGCCAACTGCGACACGAACGGTGTTGTTGTCCATGCACAGTCCCAGGGATGAAACAGAAAGGGCATTCAGCCATGCACCAGACTCTTTTGTTGAGGCTGCCAAAAGGCGGCAGCGGGACACAGCATCTGGGGGCTGCTTCAGGAGGGTGTTGGCCGTGGCAGAAACTTTGGGGGTGTCCCAGGCCTTCTGATGGTGGGAAGCAGGACCAGACAGGGGGGTAGGTCAAGGCCCGTTGACCACACCTTGGTGGCTTCTGCGACGTAGGGCAACTCTGACGACTGGAAGCGGGTTGGCAGGAGTTGGCAGCAGCTGAGGCCAGGAAGGCGGAAGGTGCTAGCTGCACTGAACTCCTAATACCCAGTCCTCCTGACTTGACCAGAAGCGAAGCCTGGGTCCAGGCGGTCTCGTCCAATTGATGTTGGCTTATTAATTCTAATTATAAATCCTGGAATTTTACTATTATGCATTGACCATGTGCATTGTTGGCTATTCAGATCAAACACTACTGTGTTACATACATTGTATAATAATATTATAATTTATATTATATTATATGTGTGCATGAATTCTAAGCATTCCATGTGTGTGCCCATAGAACTGCGTATATTCACACCTATGATTATTATATATATATACATGGAAGACTATTAGCCACTGTACCACACTAAGCTGGTAGCATGCATGCCTGTCCTGGCCACACTGCACAATCGGCATCATGTTTGTTACATGTACACCAGTCATAATCTTTAGACTCTGCTGATTGAATGAGCCTGTGATCGCAAAGTGCCTACTTGCACGAGTCGACCTCAGCTACTCCTACAAGTTTAGCTATGCAACGCAGCTTGTACTACTACATATAGATCAAAGTAGTGGAGGAGTATCGGTATCTGGAGTATGTGGTAAATGAACAGCTGAATTGCACAAGAATGGTGGAAGAGAGGGCAAAAGCGGGGGCCAAAACCCTGAGTGAGTGGCTGAGGAGGTGTAGAGCAGCAGTGGGAGAGCTTAGAGGTGAGACATTTAAGAAGTTGTTGGAAATGCTGGTAGATTCAGTGTTGCTATATGGGGCTGAAGTGTGGGGTAGCTGCAGGAAGTTGGCTCCAATAGAGAAGATCCAGCTGAGAGCAGCAAGGATATTTTTGGGAGTGGGAAGGCTCCACCCCAAGATATCCCTTCAGTTTGAGTTGAACACATTACCGCTGGAGTGGGAAGCAATGAAGAGGTGTATAGAGTTCTGGGTAAAAGTGATGAGAATGGATGAGAACAGGTTGTTGAAGCAAGTAATGGTGGAGGTGATGGAAAGGGAAGATGAAGTTCGGTGGAAGCAGGATTTGGAGAGGAGTTTAAGAAAGTTTGGATGGGGAAGATTGGGAACAGAAGGGCTGAGTAGTTTGTCAATGAATCAGGTTAAGCAGATGCTAAAGGATGTGGCATGGAGACAGGTAATGGAGAGCTGGAGGGTGGAGGCAAAAAGTCACTCCAAATTAGTTGAAATGTATAAGCTAATGGAGAAGGGATGCAAATCACGTTGTGTTGAAGTGAAATGTAAGAAGAAGAGAAGGATTATGACTAAACTGAAAGGTGGGACAGCAGGCTTGTGGCATGTGGAGCACCTTTTGTTGATATGTATGGCTATGGCAGAGGAGAGGGAGAAGCTGATAAGGCTGATGGAAGATAAGGTGGTGGAATTGAAGCATATGGAAGATAGGGAGAGAGTGGCAGAGGTGTTGGAGTATGCATGTGGAAATGATGAAGTCAGGAGAAGTGTGGAGAGGATTTGGCGAAAGTGTTTTGGTGTCTAAGGCATGACCGCACCCCCCCTCCCCCCCACTCCCCCCCCAAGCTGATCCCCATCCTAACATATGTATATCCTTGACTGAGAATTTATTCATATTTATCAGACTCTATATTATATTTCGCTTTTTAGTGCTGCATGGGGTGTGCACACCCTAGTGTGCTTTTGCACATGGTGCACTTAAAATTAATAATAATAATAATAATAATATATACAGATGTGTGACACAGATTGTCGTGCCAGCTGCTGCATTGATGAATTGCAATTGAGTCCAAGAAGTGCTGTGCCACCCATAAGGTGTACAACTGGACACATTAGCAATTGATTATATTTAAACATGATCACAGCGTACAGTATGCATATAATGTGCAACTAAAATGGGGGCCATAAATTTTCATGTATAATAATATTTCACAAATGAGCTCTGCCAGATTGCATAATGCCATACTAAACTCTGACTACTATCAAATGAGTTGCTCACTTCGCATTCCTCATTGTACAAAATGTTTTGCTGGCTATGAGGGACTACTGTAGCTTCCTGAAAAGGGCAAATCTTATAATGTATACACAGTTGGCTATGGAACATGGCTTGTACGACATATACAGATACGACACACATTGGGGCCTGCATCAATGAATTGTTGTCATGCAATCAAGTCCAAGAAGTTCTGTCCAATAAGACGTATGCAACGATTGCATGTGCGTACGTATATGTACGTATATACATCATATAGCATGAGGACACAGTCATACACTATATCCCTTCCTTGACCATTGTAGGATATAAAGCTACCAGTCTTTGGGGACACAAACGGGCTAGAGAGGGAAAGATGCATTGTGGATCAATATATTTCTCCAACTGGGAAAGAATGGCATTGATTACATCAAACAATGCAATTGCAAGTCAACTACATGCATAAAAATTGCAAGTATGTTTGACTCCATCTTAGCTGTCCTTGGTAAGGATTTTAAAAATAACGTTCTGCTGAGGCCACTTTTGTTGATAGCAAGAAACTCCCCGGCCAAGCTGTTGATGATCAATGAGATGAGAGCAGAGAAATCCTACGTATGACGAGCTCAAGAAGCATGAAGCTGAGTGGCAAGTCAAGCAAAGAGAACATTGTATATAAGCATGATCAGAGCTGAGATTGTTACAAGTTACCATGAAGTTTTCCTCACGGTTCGACAGGCACAGCAGATCTTAAAGGATTGATAGAATTGCATTTTCAAGTATTTTTATTTGAATGCAATGATTTACTCATCCATATATAGATATAAATGTTAATGGTCATTGGACCTGAGGTGGACAACATATGATTAATTAGTGGTTAAGACATGGGCACGAGGGTGTTACGGCATATAAATGCCGAGCCCCGAGGGCCAGTGCATTTTATATGCCGTAACGCCTGAGTGCGCATGTCTTAACCAGTATATATAGCACCCGTTGCTTTAATCAGGGGTTAGGCGGGTTTCGATCGACGCGATGGAGAAAGAAAACACTCCTCCCAGCTCTCACACAAAGCTCAGTCTGTCTCTGAAGAGACGATTTGCAGCTCTGCAAAGAGAGGAAGACGAGCAGTATTCTTTAGTGAAGATTCCCAAACGTACGGAGCAGAGCAACGGGCCGCGAGCAATTTTGAAGAGTGGCGAAGAGACTACAACAGAAGAAACACCGGCAGCGAGATTCTTAGAGACATTTTAGGGTCTATGTAGTGTCAGGAGTTGGATGAAGTCCTGTCTACGTTGATAGTAGAAACTCGAAAAGAGAACGGGGAGAAATATCCTCTGCTTACGCTTTACCAGCTTCTCTCCGGACTGCATCGCATACGCTTCGCTACTTTATTCGGACGTGGACATACCTCAGTTTTCTTCTAGCAAGTTTACCTTTCTCCGTCTACTAATAAAAGCCCTGGGCAGTTTAAAGAATGGGCAGGGTAATTATACATTGCTTGGGTGTTGTATACATTATCATATCACTGTATAATCACCCGTTGCCCATGGCAACGGGTGCTATTGTCTGATACACTATAAGTAGTACAGAGTGAGGCGTTTATCATCATCATTAACAGTAGCAACAACCCCCAGCTCCACCTGCCTAATTTCTATGCATGCACCCCCTCCCCTAAATCAATTTATTTTATTGACATATTCATTAATTTGCACATTTTCTGTCATTTACCACCTAACCCATCAACACCTGTCATCACATCACCCACCACTGTATTTATTTAAAAAACGCCTCACTCTGTAGCACTTCAATATAACAGCTGAAGAAGGCCCACAAGGCCAAAACGTTCTGTTTATTGACTCCTATGCCACAGAAATTGCTTACTATCCCTCGAAGTTGATTCCACGATGTGGCAATGAGCCTCTGCAACATTAAGATCAATTTGCTAGCTATCTACAACGTAGCAATGAGCCTGCATGATATATCATGAATATACTATTCTGGTAAGTTTGCATTTATTTACCGTATATATAACTATATATTTTGCATGTCAAAGTATCACCAGTGCTTAATGCCATACCTATAGAGCCATTAAGTATAGCTAATTATGGAATATCTTGCAATGTTTTCCAACGTGACAAATGCAAGTTGTATATTTACTAGTTTACCTAGTTTTACTCCTACGTAGTTTCACTTTATTCTTAACTATATACTGTATGTACTGTATATAATATATATTATATTGGAGTCGTATATTATAATATAATTATAGCATATGGCGATTGTGCAATCCTGTAGTGATAGATAGGGCTAAAAGTATATGCCATAACAATCCATAACAGAGGTTAGTTATCATATCATACCCATACAGATAAAATTGACATCATGCATGAGCAAAATTGAATATTCTGAATCACA
Source organism: Aplysina aerophoba (assembly GCA_949841015.1). Classification (NCBI taxonomy): domain Eukaryota; kingdom Metazoa; phylum Porifera; class Demospongiae; order Verongiida; family Aplysinidae; genus Aplysina; species Aplysina aerophoba. Next base: position 28,176 of record CATKZD010000008.1, read on the forward strand.
AACCTGAATGAATGATAATTATAATTATATAGTGCAACATGCATGTGGCTTCTTTGCCACTGTGACATCTTCTGCTGCAACAGCCCAAGTCGTTCACTTTAGCGAGAGTGAAAGCTATTGAGTTTGGTTGGGTATACTTTTCAGAACGCGTCAGACCAAACTGGACCATTCAATTTTGATAATACAATGAATGCAAACAAGTTAGTCATGTTTCAGGTTGGGGCAATATTTTGTGTAGACTACACATGCAGGCATGTCATAGTACCCACAGTTTGGGAAGTGTTGCATGGAAGATTTCTTGCTATACATATAAGTACAGTGTTTTGATGTGATGGTTACAGGGAGTAGAATGCATCATGCAGCTATATATATGCACACCTGCAAACACACACATGCACACACCTGCATATATACACAGGAGATATGTATACATGTATGTACGTATATACGTATGTCAGTGGAGAACATCTGACACAGGCCACACATGTACAGGCGTATAGGAGCAGGCTGTGTGCATGTAATGAATGCAAGGACAACACATTGGAAACTACATGACATTGTACAAGAACATAAAGCAGCTAAACATCTCTGCATATCCCAATGAATGTATATAGCATACAGGTGTTCACCATACAGCTATATATGTATACATGCATATGTCTTGAGCCTATATATATACAAATATACTGTACTACGTAACTGACAGCTTTGACTGAATGATCATCACTCGTAGCAGTAGGGTCAGGAACCACAGAACTTGGGTACATTCGATGCTGTTCCGTCTAAGCCACCTCATTCTGAATTCTAGCAGTGGGCAATGGTGGAGCATATTCAGTTCAAGTTCAGCTCAAGTAACTTTATAAGATAATGGTCATATGTTAGTTAAACGAGTACATGCAGTATGGAAGGCCAACTGTAGATACATAGGACAGACAGTTTCATCATGTGGGATATACGAAGTGCTAGTATACGCAGTTCTATGATGTGGCATGTATGCACACATCATGACACTACTGGTAACAGCTGACTCACCGTGGCATCTGATATGTACTTACATTGCTAGTATACTGTCTGCGAGGAGCCATATACGAATGTCGTGTATGTTTATACACACACATGTATACACACACGTGTACGCATGCACACACGCATACACACACACACACACACACACACACACACACACCGTTCCGTTCGCTGCTTTCATTCCGATGGGGAACGATGCAGGCCAAGTTCACTGTAGCTGTGTTGGGGTGGTGGTGGTTCGCTGATTGCAGAAACGCTCATGGTTGTGAAGGCCTTGTCGCCTGAATGACTGGTGGCAGAACTGGCAATGGCCAGTCGAGAACGGACCATGTTTCTGCCTCTGATGGTTGACAAGGCCAGGGTGGTTCAGTGCAGTGAAAACACAACCCTTTTCGGTGCAACGAAGAGCAAGGTCAGATGTTGCTTGCCTTGCTTCACGACGTCGCTTCTGCTCATCTTTGCGGTACTTCTCTTCAGCTTCTTTGGTGACATTGAGATGGTTAGTCTCACTCCATATCTCCCTCCTCCACTCACTCCGTTCCTGTGCCAGTGTCCTCCAGTTGTCCTCGAGGTTGCAGCTTCTGAGGTCCCTCAGCATCTGGTCATTCCATCTCATCCTTTGGCCTCCTGCTGATCGCCTACCTTGAGATGGTGCACACACAAGTAGTTTCCTTGGTAGGCGGTCCTCATTCATCCTCATGATGTGACCCAGGAGACGAAGACGCCTTTGGGTGAGCATGGTGGAGATTCTCTGAAGGTGAATGGACTTTCTGATGGAGGTGTCTCTCTGTCCGTCCCACAAAGACACTCCAAGGATGGAGCGAAGACAGCGCATCACGAAACTCTGCAGACGGTGGATCTGTGGCTCTAGAAGCACGGCTGTTTCGAGGCCATATAGGAGGGTGGAGAGGACTACAGAATCAAAGATGCAGAGCTTGGTATTCCGCTTTATCTTCTTCTGGTGCCAAAGGATGCGGCTGAGTGATCCGAACGACTGAGATGCCTTGGTGATTCGTGACGAGATCTCAGCGTCTGAAGTGCAGTCACTGGTAACAATGCTTCCAAGGTACTGGAAGGATGGTACTACTTCAATGGGGTCACTCTCTGCATGGAGGAGGATGGGGGCTGGGGGCTGGGCATCAGCATCTGGCAGGACAGCGAGCAGCTTAGTCTTCTTGCAGTTGATGGTTAATCCCATGTGGCGGCATTTGGAATCAAGGGACCCAAGAAGGGTGGTGAGGCCATCATAGGAGTCAGAGATCAGTGCCATGTCATCAGCATACTCTAAGTCTGACACTGATATCTCTGATGTTAGCTTCTTCCTGTTTCCCACCAGGTTCGCATCCAGGAGATAGGACAGGCTCAGACCTGCGCCTGGGTGATGGTCGCCCATGGCAAGCCGTATCACAGTGTCAAAAAAGAAGTTGAACAAGGTTGGAGCTAGCACACAACCCTGTTTGACACCAACCGATACAGGAAAGTGATCAGATGTCTTGCCATAAGTTCTCACAGCGGCAGAAGTGTTCTCGTGCAAGGCTTTGATGATGGTGAGAAACTTTGGTGGTAGATGGTAGCAGTGTTCGAGAACCGACCAAAGTGTGCTTCTGTGGACAGAATCATAGGCCTTACGCAGGTCAACAAAGCAAATGTACACAGGATGGTGATACTCCCTAGCTTTCTCCATCAACACCCTAAGGGAATAAAGTTGGTCTGTGCACCCCCTACCCTTGCGGAAACCACACTGATTCTCGCGCAGGAGAACCTCAGCTCTGGGCTTGATCCGGTTCAGAAGAATGCGGGCAAACACCTTGCTGGGGATACTCAAGAGGGCAATACCCCTGTAGTTGTCGCACTCAGATCGACTGCCCTTCTTGTGAAGGGGGATGATGAGATGGTTGAGCCAATCTGAGGGGATGCTCTCACTGTTCCAGATGGAGTTGAACAGTGAGATGAGCCAACGGATGGTTTCGGCTCCTCCCAACTTCAACAGCTCGGCTGATATACCATCAGCTCCAGGTGCCCTGCCATCTCGTAGCTGTCCAACAGCTTCTTGGACTTCCTCCTCAGTGATAGGCTGGGATAGATCTTCATCGTCTGGAAACTGAACTCTGTAAGATGGTGTGGCTGTAGTGATGTCTGGCAGTGCCTCAGGGTCAAACTGACTGACCGAAGTACAGCAGTTAGACACATCTGCAAAGTGTTCTGCCCAGCGTTTAAGCTTGTCGGTGTCACTGGAGAGAATGGACTTGTCCTTGGCAAGGAGGTTGGAAGAGGATGGCTTAAAGGCTTGGTTCTTCAAGAGCCTAAGATCCTTGATCAAGCTTCCACCTCGGCCTAACTGCTGAGACAACTTGGCTTTGTTCTCTGCTTCTACTGCTTTGGCACTCCACCAAGCATTCCTCGCCTTCTCAGCAGCGACCTTGGTTAGCCTCCTAAATCTACGGTACTCAGCCAAGGCGATTGAACGTCCATCAACATCATCAGAAGAGGATGTGTCCCGCAAACGTAACCATGCTTCCTTCTTCTTCCTGGAGAGGTTCTTCACTTCATCAGTGATCCAGTCGGCCTCCTTCTGCCTTGGCAAAAAGGGAAGTTGGCCACTGGCATCCTGAAGGGCTACCTTGAAGGAAGACCACACATTATTGGCATCAAGTGAACTGGGACTCGGACTGACAGGCGTGGTGTGGTGGTTGTTGTAGGCATCAGCTAGAGAGAGATGGAAGGTGGAGACAATGTCCTGTGGTAGGTACTTGGTCTGACGGGGAGGAGTGTGGTGACACCGGCGACGCTTTGCTTTGATCTTAAATCGAAGAGTGGACACAACGAGCTCATGGTCTGATTGATGGTGAACTCCACGGTAAACACGTGTGTCAAGGATGGAGGATCGGTACTTGGCACTGATCAAGACGTAGTCAATCATGTGACCAGGGTTGGAACGGTCACCATTTCGGTACCAAGTATACTGGTGCTTGGATTTGTGTCGATACCACGTGTTGGTGATGAGGAGTTTGTTGGTGGCACAGAAATCCAGCAAACGTTGCCCGTTTCCATTAACTTGACCCACCCCGTGAGGGCCAAGAACTGTATGCCAGGTGTTGGTGTCGGCTCCTACACGAGCGTTGAAATCTCCCAAGACAACAATCACGTCTGTAGGCGGGATTGTAGCCAGTACAGAGTGTAACTCATGGTAGAAATCCTCCGATGATTGGTTGGCTTCAGATGTTGAGGAGACAGGGTTAGTGGGAGCATAAACGGCAAATACTGTGGTGTAGCTAAGTTGTGATTTCAGGCGAATGTACATTATCCTATCGTTAATGGGTTTGAACACGCTTCCAGCTGCTTCCCAAGAGGAGCGAGCGTGAGGAGAGAGGGCAATGGCTACTCCACGGGTGTGTGAAGAGTCAGAGCCAGAATGAAGAATGGTGCAGGACTGGATTTGGGTAATTCCATGACCCTGCCAACGTGACTCAGAGAGAGCCAGCAAATCAATGTTCTTGACTGTCATTGTTTCGATGATATGCTGGAGCTTTAAGCTTTGCGCACTGAGAGTACCCGCGGACTGGACATTCCAACAAGCTAGTCTAGTCTTACTCTTAGCATGAAGAAAGGCACGAGACTTAGACTTTGCAGTGAACTTGGTTTTAAAGGCTGCAGTTTTCTGATCATCATGAGATGAGCATGGAACAGATTGGGACGCCAGCCCAACTGACCCTTGTCGTGCCATTAGCAAGGCCTTAACCCAGTACCCAGGGATCACCAACTAGGAGGTTGCACGACACGATCCCCACACACACACACACACACACACACACACACACACACACACACACACACACACACACACACACACCTGTCCTGTCCTGTTGTACTGCTGCCGTAGAACGGTCACGCAAGCCTTGTAAGGGCAGCAAGTCATATGCTTGGTCTTCTTGGATATCTCTAGATCTCTGGAGGCCTGCATCTGTGTACGGCCAGACCTCCTCTGCTTTTGAACCATTTGTTGCAGGTTTGACATTTGGTAGAACCTTTCTGCTCACACAGTGGTTTCTCCGTTCATCCAGGCATTTGTGTCTTTTCATGTCACTCTCTCTTCTAAACTTCCTAGAGCATACATCACATTCCACCTCCTGGGCATTGTCCCTCTGCAAAGTTTGGGCTTCGGTATTCCTCCCAATCCCTAGACTGCACATGGCCCTCCATCCCCGTTGCTTCTGTGTACAACTTGCTCACGTTCATTCCAATGTCTTTGATGTCTTTCCGAATCACATCCCTCCATCTTTTCTTTGTCCCACAGCGAGGGCGTGGTTGGGGCAGCCAGCCAAACAGAGTGGATTTGGGTATTCTGTGGTCAGGCATGCACGCAAGGTGGCCCAACCACTCCAGCCTCCTTCTCTGGGTCTTCTCAGCAGCAGTCTCTGTATCACCCCAACTTCGCCTCACTTCAGTCATAGTGATACGTTCAGCCCACTGTTGGCTGTTGGAGATTCCCAGTATGGTCCTAATACATCTGTGGTGGAATGTGTTCAGTTTCCTGATATGCCTCCTGAGTGGGGTCCAACACTCTGCACCATACAACAATACTGACATGACACAAGCCTGGTAAATCATCCTCTTGGTGCAAAGTGATAGATCTCTGCCTTCCTCAATGCACCAAAGGCTCTAGATGCCTTGGCAACCCTGTTGTCTACATCAGTGTCCATCTTCCCAGACGCAGCTATCACTGAGCCAAGATACGGGAACTCATCCACAGAGCCTATTTCTCCTCCAGCCACTGCAATTGACTCCCTGTCACTGTCCACCACCTCTCTTCCAGTTGTCATATGCTTGGTCTTTGGGTTGCTTACCGTCAAGCCAAAGTCGGAGCATGTTCCTTGGTACTCTCTCACAGCCCTCTCCGCACCAGATCTGGTAGATGCCAGTAGGGCTCCATCGTCAGCAAACAGGCATTCTGTTATCATTCTCACACTTGCATTTCTGATGTACCTTCGGAACAGTTTCTGATCGTATTTGAAATTCAGCTTGATACCCACACCCTCTGCTCCCTCTACCCTCGCCTGCCATCGCTCTATCACCAGGCTACTGAATAGGTTGAAGAGGACTGGGGCCATGCAGCAACCCTGTCTCAGGCCATTCTGCACATCAATCTGCTCCAAAAGGGACCCATCAAGGCGAATCTTTGCTTTCATGTTTTGGTGGAGAGAGCGAATCAACTGAACAGTCTCTGTAGGAACCCCCAGCTTCTGCAGAGCTATCCACAATGCCTCCCTTGGTACAGAATCGTAGGCCTTCTTCAGGTCAATGAAGGTGAAGAATGACTTAGCTGTGTGTTCCCACGATTTCTCCACTAGCTGTCTGATGGTAAAGATCATGTCTGTGCACCCTCTTCCTTTCCTGAATCCACACTGTGATTCAGGAAGCTCATCCTCTGCGATCTTCTGCAGTCACTCTTGGAGCACTCTTGCAACCACCTTCCCAACCACATCCAACAATGCTATTCCTCTCCAGTTGTCACATGAACTCAGGTCTCCTTTCTTGGGGATAGGAACTAGCACTGCATCACACCAATCTGCTGGGACTTTGCACTCTCTCCACACATCGCTAACCAACTCAAGTAGTCGCTTCATGCATTCTTCGGTGCAACAAGCTGCCTTCAACATCTCAGGGAGGATGCCAGTCTCTCCACTGGCCTTCCCACACTTCAACTTCCCCAATGCATTCTGTAACTCCTCTGCAGATGGTGGATCACCCATTTCTGGTCTCATGGGCCTCTGCCTCACCCTCTCAAGCTCCTCCACAGAGAATTCGCTTTGGAGGTTCAGGACATTGGAGAAGTGTCTCCTCCATCTCTGTTGTTGTGACTCAGGAGTGTTGCAGCTGTTGCCATTCTCGTCCTTCACTACAGCTGTTTTCGTTGGTATCAGTCCTCTCCTGCCACGCTATATATCTACAATGCACTTCCATACCCCTTTGCCATTATTCCTTCTTCTCTCTGCCTCCAAGGGTTCATCTGGAACCAAGCATTCTTTGCCTCCCTTACAGCCTGTCTAGCTTTTGTATGGGTTTTCACGAATTTCCTTTTATCCCTGTCGCTGCCAGTGTTCAGCCATAGAGCATGCAACCTGTTCCTTTCTTCAAACAACGGTCTCAGTCCATCACCACTTTCCCTAAACCAATCCGCCTGCCTTTTGCATGCTGTTCCCAGGACAGAGGTTGCAGTCTCACACAATGCTGTTTTCAATACTTCCCACTTCTCCTCCACTGTACCATCGCTCTTCCATTCCTTCTGTATCCTCTCACACACTTTATTCTCAAACTTCCCTCGTGTTGTTGTCCTCCCCTTGTCATCCACACTCTTCCCTTGTAGCTTCAACACATCATACTTTTCCATTAACCTTCCTGAACATCTGCTCTTGAAATTCTTCCTTCCAAACTGTAGCTTCATCCTCAGCATCATGTGATCAGTATTGCACTGTGCCCCATGCACGCATTACAGTGACATCCATGCATCTCCTGCGGTGTCTCTTCCTCATGATGACATAATCGATGCAGTGCCACTGTTTAGACTTCGAATGTTGCCAAGTCTGTTTGTGAATAGCTCTCTTTGGAAACCAGGTGTTACACACAGTGGCTTCATTGATACTGAGGAAAGACAACAGCTCTCTCCCGGCCTTATTGAGAATTGAGAACTCCATGCCCATGTGGGCCCCTCTCATACCACCAATCATCATCCTGATTCCCTCTTGACCCCACTCGAGCATTGAAGTCCCCCAGCATCACAAGACATTCTTCTGATGGCACTGCTGAGATAGCTTGTTGAAGTGTGTCAAAGAAGCTATCCTTATCTTCCCTACTAGCAGCATAAGTTGGAGCATAACAGGAAAAGACATGTAGATCTTCCGCACCGCCACCCCGCTCCACCTTCAAAGTAGCTGTCCCCAACCGAGAACTCCAGGCTTTCCATCTACATCCGCCTTCTTTCCAGGCACCAACTGCAGGACCAGATAATACAATGGCAACACCCTCTCCCCTCTGTTTTAAAACTCCTGGACCTGGGACTGACCTGCCAGCAGCCAGCACAACACACTTCCCAACTCTATACTCATCCTCCCCAAACCATTTGGTTTCCTGTAATGCAGCTACGTCAACCTTATACCTACCCAACACATCTACCACTTGATCAATCTTCCTCTCATCAGCAACTTGGTTATTATCGCCTTGTCTACCAGTTTCAATTGGTCCGTCCGCATCCAAGAGGGTTCTGACGTTCCAAGAAGCCAGGACCCACATTGAAGACTTCTGCAAATGACTTGCTCTACGCGCACGAAAAGATTTTCCTGAGAGGTGTGCAAAGCCTGCAGGAGGACACTCCTAGCAAGAATTGAGTGATGCCATCAAACGGCACCCTGGACTCAAAAACAAGTTACTCACTTGTAACAAGAGCGAAAATTGAGATCTTTGTTTCAGCAGTACAACAGTAGGTAGTTAGGCAGCTAGTTATCTTATAGTCGATCGGCAGCCATTTCGTAGCTAGCTCAAAGAAAAATCAAACCACCAGGCTTAATGGACGTACGGACGCATTAAACAACACTAGAGTGACTCTCAGGCTAGCTACACAGTCACAAAACTGTAGCTATATTCATATTCATATATATTCATTATTATTCTAGTGCATCATGTGACCTGCACACTAGGAGTATTGTCCCATGTAGCACCATGCATAAAGACTGAAGATGGGTTGATCAAATGAGTTAACTCATTAGTTCAGATGATCGAATCTACGCTGCCACAGCTTCTTGATGGATTTGCCAACATGAACATTCCTGCATGCTTGATCCAATATCATTACTATCTTCTTCTCATTAGTTGCTGTCAGAAAGTCACTCTCCAACTTCATCATACAACCAACTACTGCTTCTCTCTCCTGCTTCAAATCTTCACACCTTAGCAAAAATGTAGGTACAATTGCACTTCTTGGTTGCAGTCTACCCACCCCCCAATAGATTCTGGCAGCTCGCAGCTGCACTTGAACACTGTTCAACAGACAGACTGATCCACTTAGTGGATCCGTCTGTCTACAGCACCTCCACACCTCTGCCCCATACAGTAACACCAAAGTTTCAAATAACCTCAAAAAAACTCCCCCTTCACCTCACCAATGGCTATTTTACATTTCCTCAGCCCCAAGCACAAAGGGTCTTGCTCCCGCCTTTGCTCTGTAGTTCACCATTACACTCTGCATATAAAACCAGTTAGATAAGGCTGCTGTAGCTACATTATTGCAGGTTGGCGAACCACGAATATAGGCTATAATCACAAGAGTTCCTCACCATAGGTCTCCTTGCAGGGAGTCCATATTTTAATACTAATTTCAACTATGTCGTCATTTCCTGACATAGAGTGGGTATATAAGTGCAAGCACTCTGGACGTCTGAAGGTTATAGCCTGCAGAGAAACTGCAACTAGCTATAGCTGACAGCAGCGTTCCTACAACAGGCAGATATGGGCAACTTTGTTAATCGCATTATCGCCACTATTTTTCGCCGTCGGCCACCTCAACCATCGCCACCATCGCATCAAGAAGAACAACGTGCAGCGCTTGATGGGGATCACCATTCTCAGCACAATACTGGACCAACTCCAAGTGACTTCCAAAGTGATGAAGTAGCTAGCACAAAACTAGTTTTGGCAACAACCGATGGTGATCCGCCACTGCTCGGTGATCAGCATTCCCAAAATAATACCGGACCATCTCCAAGTGAGTTTCAAAGTGATGAACCGGCCAACCCAAATCCAAATTCGAAACCAATTGATCGTAATAAACCATTGTCCGGCAGCGAGTGCATTGTAGCCTCGAAAGTCACAGGGTCTAAGTCCATTTATAAGCCGCCAATGAAGAGCGCTTTCGCAGAGGGCAGGAAAGGTGTAGCGAAGTATGAAGTGGGGACAGCTAGCCCAGACGAAGGCCAGTCGCCATCATACGTGGTTCTGCTGGTAGGCGCCACGGGGGCGGGCAAGTCTATACTTTAATCAATGGGATCGCTAACTACGTTCTTGGCGTTCGCTGGGAAGATTCGTTTCGCTACAAGGTCATCACTGAGGAGCAAGCTGTCAGTCAGGCTCACAGTCAAACCCAACAGGTGGCAAGCTACACTATCCACGTGCACGCCGTTCATCCTTCCCAATTTACAGTAACTGTCATTGATACTCCTGGATTTGGAGAAGTTGAGGCAACAGAACAACGCATATTGGCTGAATTGAAACAGTTTCTTTCAGTCTCAGGCATCGATTCGATTAATGCTGTTGGCTTTGTCACAGTGGCATCGTCGGCTCGACTAACTCCAACCCAGAAGTACATCTTCCATTCCATTTTGAGCATCTTTGGGAAGGACATTGCAAATAGCATCTTGCTGATGGCAACATTTGCAGATGGTAAGACGCCTCCTGTAGTAGGCGCCCTTCGAGAAGCTGGGGTTACCTTTCGTAAATGTTTCAGATTCAACAACTCTGCTCTGTACCCTGAAGAAGATGATGAAGACAATGACAGCCTTGATTCTGAAGACACTGAACAAACTAATTTTGATGAAATGTTTTGGGAGTTGTCCATGAATGGCTTTACAGAATTTTTTGAGGAGCTATTCAATATGAATGATGTACTTTTCATAAAATAGCAATGTGTACATTTGGTGTGATCTGTATTGCCATTGTACTATACTAGTAGTGATTATATTTTATCAGGCTTATCCTGTTTCGTGTTATTATATGCACGTGTGGAAAAGGTGAATGGGGACGGGAAAATGTGGCACCCTTCTTCCAATCGTCATTCTCCCAACTTGCTTTGAGAAAGAGGGATCTTGGGGCTGCTGTTGCTGCTGCTTCTGTAATTCTTGCTCCTGCTGTTGCTGCTTTGGTTATAAGTGATACCTGTTTGACAAGCATATATGAACCTATTCTAATAATATTTTATAGAATGAAAGATAATAATAGATGCATGTTATATTATCATTATAATGTATATTGCACTATACTGTCTTGTAACAATCGTATTCTGTATTGTCTCTAATCATTACCACAGCATATAACCATTTATGTAGTTCTCACCAAATTGATCTAACATTGATAAATGAGCACTCATGTGGCTCTTCCATCTATTGTTTTGGGAGGCAATGCCTGTTTTGCTAGTTAACCGATCAGAGTGACTTTCAACCAGGTTGCTCAGCACTGTATCAAATGCCACAGTGTGGTCTGGTTCTTTAACCATTACTGGCCATATATATGGCAGGCAACTATACAATGAAATGAATAAATCCATGAATGACTTAATCTGCATGCACTATATATATTATTATTATTATTATTATTATTATTATTATTATTAGAGTGCATCATGTACAAAAGTACACTAGGGCAATCCTGCCCCATGCAGCACTGTGTCAATTATAACAAAACTTCACTGTAAAATAACAATCAAGTCTGGGGAGGAATGGGAGCATTATAGATATATAATATGTGGCTTAGAATGTTGGAGTTTACATCAGGTCCCCTATACTACGGAGGATAAGTAGATCAACCAACCAACCAACCAATCATGCAAGAACTCAGGTGCATCGTGTGCAGCAGCACAATATAGGACAAAAGTCATATACATGCAGTCCCATGTAGCACCATGTTTGCATACATTATGCGGACAATATGACAATAGTATTATGATGATATGTTAAAGGTGGCAGATTATGAGGGAATGAGGTTATGAAAATGATAGGATAAGACTGCTAGCATGTACATACCTGATGGGCCCTTACTTCCAAGGTGTCTCGGGTTGACTGGGATGGATATATATATATACAAACACGAAGCGACAACACAACGCGATTACTTGGCAATTATGTGTTCACAATTACTTGATGAATATTTTAAATCGATAGTTTAAAGCTATTATAATATATATGTTTGAATTGACGCAACAATGAATACAATGTGATGCCATATACACCAGGGGAGGGTGGTCCATCACACGTGGGTTTTCAGATCTTTTCGCATCGCCTGAAGTATATGTCTGGAGTCAGAGATTAGACTACAGGCGGTAGTTGCCGGTTGTTATACATAGTGACTACTACATAGTAGCATGCATATACACATGTCGTGTATGTTTATATACACACATGTATACACACACGTGTACATATGCACACACGCATACACACGCACGCACGCACGCACGCACGCACGCACGCACGCACACAAACACACACATACACACACAAACATTTAAACACGCACACACACACGTAGCTACCTACAGCTAACACCCAATAGCCAAGTACATATATTATAGCTATACAGACATCCAGTAGAAGTGAACAAAGTGGTTATCAAGACATTGGAACCTATCTAGCTACAGTGTGACAAGTTGGCCTGCCAAGTATCCATTTGCGCACAGGTATATATTATCATAACAGCCATTGTATAAATAAGCGCATCCAAAATGGTGGACCACAAAAAGCAGCGCTTACTCGGCAATTCTGCAAACACCATTGGTGTTGAACCAATTTGAAGGCGCTGGAGCAGGTTTTCCTCGATTTTTCTCCAATGTGTGTCGCTTACAAGAAGCGCAAACGCCTAGATGTTGAGATCTGCCGACGTTTGTGTAGACGGCAACGACAAAACCCCTTGCGCAATAGCGCGGGGTAACGTGCATTGTATATAGACAACATTGGTACAGTTAGATTGACAGAAGCAGGGGAGGATTGATCCTCATACATCATAAAACCTGGTAAGAGAGTTTTCCCAGATAAAAAGATGAACTGCACTGGTTCTTGGATAAAGCTACGCTGGTAATACGATGCTGGATGAAATAATATGCACCAAAGCCAAGATGGGCGTGGTTATAATTATGTTAATACTTATAAAGGTTGTTCACTCGCAGAAGTTCAGCAACATTTCTGTAGCTAGGCCCCCCAGCGATTGTGTATAGCTACCTACACACACATCTGGCGATGAGTGAGTCGCGTTCTCAGTTCGGAATCCAGCACAACGCGTGCAAACGCGATGTCAGAGACAAAGAGATCAGAAGGAGTTCGGTAGCATCACGGGGTCCGGTATATTTTTCGGACCGCGACGGACCGAACCGTTCACTAGCATTTATAATTATATATATTGGCGGCCATTATTCTGTGGCTCGTGGAGGAAGAAAGCCACAAAAGACCTCAGAAAGTCGCACAAGTCGCCGTTTGTCGTCGTTCAGAACATTACGCTGTGTTCATTGGATGTCAACATCAGCGTTGCCTGCACTACTGCCTCGCACAATTGACAGGGACCTTGGGAAACGCATTGTATCATTTGCAGCGTGTCCAGTTTGTGGCTTCCTGACTTACAATCTTCGCAGCACTGCTGAGAACAATGGACAGGAGTAAGGCCAAGCTTGGTGAGGGCGTTAAACGTCTATCCTAAAGTTTGCTAGCTGTGTTTCGTGTAGGAAAGCTTGGCACGCAGTGATCCAGCAGCGCGCGCTGTTCGTACTCGAACGAATTCTTTTCTGTCTTGACTAAACACCTGCTACTGTGTCCCTGCGACCTGTGTGTGTGCATGTCACTGCATTCTTACTTGTGCTTATGTCTTGAAACACAGAAATACAATGTGGGTATAGGAAGTATAACATGTGCATGACTAGCCAGATTGTTTGGTACAACTCTACATAAGGAAGGATTCAAACAAAAGGAACATTTATGTACAGTCTGTCTGTGTCTGTGTTCCCATGCCTGAGTGAAACTGTGTGCTCATACTTTCTGTATGTGATTGCATTGTTTTGACATGTCATGTCCTGACTTGCTATTCAAGTTGGGGCGGCAGCCCCATGAGTTTTTAACTTGAAATACTTGTTTATGACATGAAGTTACGGTAGATATTCTTTGGCTTGTTTGTAGAGTGTGGTAGATGAAGGTAGCTGAAGCCTAGTTACCCATTACCATAGAAACACTGCCAACATATTCACATATGGAGACAGTGTGTGACAGTGTGTGACAGTGACAATTCCCTTAGCAACCATTGTATATAAAAGACTGCCCAGCAGTGGCTGGATTCACAACCACTATTCCAAACACCATTCCAACACGTGGTGCAGTATGGCAGAAAAAGCATTTACAGAGCTGGATGTAGATGACCTCTACCACACTCTAGAGAAGGAGCTTGGAGAGGACATTGCCAAGGTGATAAAGGATGAAGACATTTCAGGACAAGACCTTTTAGATCTCACAGAAAATGAAGTAGAGAAAATGTTCTCCAAGTTAGGACAGAAAAAGAAGGTCCTTCGATTCATTAAAGGGAAGCACACCCCAACAACTGAGGTGTGTAGCTATCTTTCCTGCTAAACACTATATAAGCAACAATAACAATACACTTTATATTCATATACTATTATCTTACAGGTAACCCCATCCGCTGGGCAGAACATTCCTCCTTTGGAAGACCAGCTCAGAGACACTCAAGTGACAGCACAAACCAGTCCTACCTCCACTTCTCCTACCGTCACACAACCAGATGTATCAGACAAAGGCAATATTGCTGAAGTGCCACAGCATGTTGGGAGGAACACCACTGAAAGCACATCTGAAAGGGATCCCATAAGCAGCCCTGTAGCAGAAAAGCATGCTGAAATCGAAATGAAGCACCATAAACTGAGAGAAGTACGTATGTGCATGTGATGTGTGTGTTAGGTCATACACAATGCTGACACTGTATCCGTCTTGTGTATAAACATGTATAATACGAATGTCTTTGCCATAGCTACTTGGTGGCTGTCCAGCCATGCACTCTCACTGCTCAGCCATATACTCACTTTACTGGCATGCATGTCATCATTCATCTGCTCTAATGTCTTTCTCCAGATTACTTGCTTTTTGAGTTAATTGTACTTATAGCCACATCATACGTAGTACTTGAACCTCGTCTGACATGTTATATACCTGTAGACTGTATACACGATACTCCATTGCACTAAACTTACACTGTGTGGTGGTACGTACACATGTAGCTAGCTAATTTATAAATTATTCTTCCTATTTCTTAGATGGCTAGAAATCTGGACAAACTCAGCAAGGAAGAACTGTATCTCTTCCTGGCAGAGAAGGTTGATCGCGAAGCTGCAACTGCTATCAAGAATGAAGGAATTTCTGGAGGCACTTTAATAGACTTGACTGACACAGAATTGAGAGACCTTCTACCCAAACTTGGACATAGGAGGATGGTCAAAAGGCTGGTTGACGATTTTCAGAGTAGTGGCCCTTCTGAACCTGAGGTAAAGCCTAGTCACTAGGCAAGCTGTTTTGACCTGCACTGTATATACAAACCACCACGACCACACAGTGCAAGTTGCAATGAGCACCCATTTGTACAATTATAATATGTCAGATGTGGGAGATGTCCTACTTGTGGCAACTACAAATTTTCAAGAAAACTACAGTCATATTTTTACAAAAAAGTAGAAACCTCAGATTCTGGTTATGACGGATTATAGATTATATGAAAGGCTTAATAAATATATTGTCTGCCAAATCTTTGGTTGAGTGTGAGCGAAATTATATATTAGTATCACATTTCATCCTATCCCTATATGTAAATGGATAAAGGCTTGGATGAGCTAGACAAGGAAGAGCTTTTCATGTGGCTGTCACCTAAGGTTGGTGATGACATTGCACGTGCTGTCTTGGACAATGGACTATCAGGAGCTGACTTACTTGACTTGAATGATGATGAGTTGAAAGAAGTAGCACATAAACTGGGGCCAAGGAAGGCACTGAAGAAGCTTATTGATGATTTTAAAGGTGTCAGCGCTGCTCAACAAAAGGTAAGACACGACTACTTCAAAATGTACATACAAGCAACCAGTTTGCACATCAAAGCATTTACATAGTGTTGTATACAGATATGTGCAGTCAGCATAATTGGAAACTTAATAATCTGTTATGCAGAGGTCTCATGTACTGTAATCGTAAAAGGCACTTGCACACATGTACCACTTGTAGTGTATTCAGTTATGTATGCAGTGTTATTTTCCAAGTATGTGGTAATGCATGGTGTAATGCCTCACGTGTTTTTGGGGAGTTGCCTCGTGTTGTGGCCCTTGTTGGTGATTTGTTGTTAAACCCTTGCGTGAACATTGTTCGCCCGTCCAAGACAGACGCGACAATTTTGGCGACGAAGGTGGGATGGCGGTGACCATTGGGATCCTACCGGAGTTTCACCCGTGGAAAGGATCATTCACAGCTTTCGTGGAGCGCGTACAGTTCTTTTTGGCAGCAAATGGAGTGCACGAGGACAAGCACGCAGCAGTGTTACTGAGCGCTATAGACGAGGAAACCTACGCGATCTTCAGGAACCTTGTGGCGCCCGCCCTGCAGAAGGAAAAGACGTTCGACCAGATCGTGAAGACCCTTACGGACCATTTTGAGCCCCGGCGACTGGTTATCGCGGAGAGGTTCAGGTTCCACCGAAGGAATCAGCACCCAGACGAGTCGGTGGCCAAGTTTGTGGCCGAATTAAAACGGCTGACCAGGGATTGAGAATTTAAGGATCATTTGGACGAGGCATTGAGGGATCGGTTTGTGTGTGGAATCCAGAATGAAGCCACACTGAAGAGGCTCTTAAGTGAGCCAAACCTCGATTTCAATAAGGCAATTGAAATTGCTCAGACGATGGAGGCAGCAACCAGGAATGCTCAACAACTCAAGGGCGCTGAGTTGAGAGCAGCAGCTCAAGTGGCACAAGTAGCACCGTCAAGCAGTAGTAGCCAAAAGACCTGCTACCAATGTGGCAACGAAGGTCATTTTGGGAAGGAGTGTCCCCACAAGGATGCTGTATGCCACAATTGTGGAAAATGGGGGCATCTAGGCAAAGTCTGTCGCAGCCAGCAGACGAAACCACCCCAACAGGCCAGTTACCGGGGGCGGGGGCAAGGTAAGCGAGTTGCCAAATGGGTCAGTGTGGAAGAACCACAGGCCGAGTCAGAGGGGTTCTGTGAAAACCCCAGTCCTTAAGGTGAAGGGACCCAGTGAGAAGCCCCTAACAGTTACCCTGGAGATCGATGGAGTTCAAGTTCCAATGGAAATCGACACCGGAGCAGCCGTGTCACTGATTTCAGAGGAAACACAGAAACGCCGGTTTCCCAAGGGAAGTCTACACCAGCCCGAGGTACGTCTGAAGACATACACCTCCGAATCCATTCCAGTAGTAGGAGTGCTGAGAGTGCAGGTGAAGTACCAGACCTACAAGGGTCACCATAACTTGTATATTGTGGGGGGGAATGGCCCTACACTGCTTGGCCGTGATTGGCTACAGTTTGTCAGGTTAGATTGGCATAGCCTGGGTGTAGCGTATGTATGGGAGCGATCTCTAACCCTGAATGATGTGATTGAGGAACAGTCTGAGGTTTTCCGAGATGAGTTGGGGCTGATGACAGAGTACAAAGTAACACTAGCCGTAAAACCTGAAGCGAAGCCCATTTTTATCCGCCCACGTTCGGTACCGTTTGCCCTACGAGAACCAGTAGAAAGAGAGCTAGAGCGATTGGAAGCTGCCGGAGTGATTGAGAAAGTCAACCATAGCGAGTGGGCAGCCCCTATTGTAGCTGTACCCAAGGGTGATGGCCAGATACGTATTTGTGGGGATTACAAGGTAACGGTAAATCAGTCCTTAGATGTGGAGGCCTATCCCTTGCCAAAACCAGAAGACCTAATGATGAGCCTGACCGGAGGAAGAAAATTCACGAACTAGATCTATCTTCGGCATATCAGCAGATGGCCTTGACTGACGAATCGAAGAAGTTCCTCACCATAAATAAATACGCATCGTGGGTTATACCAGTACACCCAATTGCCGTTTGGGGTGGCTTCTGCACCAGCCATTTTTCAAAAGGCCAGGATGAGATTCTCCAAGGGTTGCCCAACGTAATTTGCTACCTGGACGACATTCTAATCACAGGTGCCTCCGACCAAGAGCACTTGAAGAATCTCAAGGTAGTGCTCGTCCAGTTGAAGGAGCATGGCATTCGGTTAAAGCGGTCCAAGTGTAGTTTCATGCAGACCTCTGTCACCTACCTTGGCCACCAGATTGATGCCAGGGGAATTCACACTACCGCAGAGAAGGTGGAGACCGTTCAGCAAGCCCCTGCACCCAAGAATGTGACCGAGCTACGTTCGTTTCTCGGGTTGCTGAATTACTACGGCAAGTTTATGCCGAACCTAGCCTCCCATGTGCACCCGCTAAATCAGTTACTACGGGAAGATCAACCCTGGCAGTGGGCTGATGAGTGTGAAAAAGCCTTCTAAAGGGCAAAGGAGCAGCTGAGTCAGGCACCTGTACTGGTACACTATGATCCCAGCCAGCCCATCCGGGTAGCTGGGGATGAATTACGGAGTGGGAGCCGTACTATCCCATGTTTTACCAGATGGGACGGAGCACCCTATTGCTTTCGCGTCACGTACTTTGCAGCCCAGTGAACGAAATTATGCACAGGTTGAAAAGGAGGCCTTATCACTCGTGTTTGGAATTCAAAAGTTCCACAAATACATCTACGGACGTCAGTTCACACTTGTGACAGACCACAAGCCCCTGACAACCATCTTAGGCCCCAAGACAGGAGTGCCTGCCTTGGCAGCAGCCCGATTGCAACATTGGACATTTTTGTTATCTGCCTACACCTACAACATTGAATTTCGCCCTACAAAGTTGCATGCCAATGCTGATTGTTTGTCCAGGTTGCCTCTTACAACCCTGACAGTGGCTGACCCTGTACCATCCGTGTCCAGCATCTTTTGCGTGTCACAGATACAGACCCTCCCTGTGTCATTGGTGCAACTGCAGCGAGCCACATGCACAGACCTAGTTTTGTCGCGAGTTTACCAGTACACACAGTCAGGTTGGCCACAACAGGTGCCCAGTGACCTGAAACCGTACTGGCAGCATAGATGGGACCTGACTGTGGAGGCGGGGTGTGTGCTCTGGGGCATTCGCGTCCTGGTTCCAGAGAAGCTGCAGCGCCGCGTTCGGGAGATGTTACACGAAGGTCACCTAGGTATCGTATGAATGAAAGCTCTGGCAAGGAGTTATCTGTGGTGGCCAGGACTGGACCGTGAGTTGGAGGAGCTGGCTAAGGCTTGTACCCAGTGCCAGAAGGAGCAAAGTTCCCCAGCTGTTGCACCGTTACACCCATGGTCATGGCCCACCAGACCCTGGGCCAGAGTTCACCTCGACTTTGCTGGCCAGTTTCAGGGACGTATGTTCCTCGTAGCTGTAGACGCCCACTCCAAGTGGCCAGAGGTGGTAGAAATGTCAACGACGACAGCTACACAGACAGTGGCAGTACTGAGGAAGATGTTCGCAGCAAATGGATTGCCCGAACAACTAGTTTCTGACAACGGACCACAATTTGTGTCAGGAGAATTTGCTAGCTTCTGCCAATTCAACGGGATCAAACACATTCGTGTGTCCCCGTACCACCCCTCCTCCAATGGTTTGGCAGTGATGTTCGTACAGACCTTTAAGGTTGCCATGTGCAAATCCGAGAAAGATGGTCTGTCGTTCTCGCACCGTCTCGCTAGTTTTCTCCTCTTGTACCGTGCCACTCCTCAGGGAACTACTGCCGTTCCACCATCTGTCTTATTCATGGGACGTTCTCTCCGTACCAGATTGGACTTGCTGCGCCCCAATCCAGGAGCCACGGTGGTCTCAAACCAGGCATCTCAGAAACAGCAACATGACAAACATTGCAAACCGCGCTTTTTGCACGTTGGTCAGTCTGTTCTTGTTCGCGATTTCCTCAGAAGTCCTATATAGTTGGGTGCCTGCCACCATCATGAAAGAGTTGGGACCTGTCTCTTTCATGGTTCAGACGTCATCTGGATTGCTATGGAAACGGCATCTGGACCACATCAGTGCCCGTGTGGAAATTTCCACACCGGAAGCAGAGCCTTGTGGAGAGGACGAGGAAGAGTTTCCCAACTTTGCCAGCAGCACAAATGCTGAGCCCATTACTAACCGTGACAGTCAGGAGTCGGTTCCGACCACCGAATCAGACACAGCTACACCGCGGCGTTATCCGTCACGAGACCGGCAACCGCCTAACCGGTTTACCTTTTGACTTGGGACTCTTAACTTAAGGGGGGAGGAGATGTAGTGTATTCAGTTATGTATGCAGTGTTATTTTCTAAGTATGTGGTAATGCATGGTGTAATGCCTCACGTGTTTTTTCTGAGCATGCGCAGTTGGGGAGTTGCCTCGTGTTGTGGCCCTTGTTGGTGATTTGTTGTTAAACCCTTGCGTGAACATTTTTCGTCCGTCCAAGACAGACGCGACACCACTGAGATCACACAATCATAATAATACAAAAATGCTTGTGCACTTCTACTATGCTAAGAAGGTAGGCTGAATGTTTGATTGCCTTGGAAAACAACCTGGCAGTGGTTACGGGCTACTCGTTTCTAACCAGTGTGCTTGCCTGTTCCTGCCTTCACCTTCACATCAAAGTGATCATACTGCACGATCAAAGCGATCTCTTGTCCATGGTTGCTGTGTTGGTGTGCTGCACAGAGCGGTCCCTTGTGACATCATTTGCGCAAACTGGGTGGAATGGCAAAGCTTCACAAAAAGTGTAGCAAATCAACTACTATAATCTTGGTCAAAAAGTATAAAATTGCTTTTGTGGACATTTTGCACACACTATTATCATTTATATATCAAAACCTGTCAGTATAACAAAACAACTCCATCATGCATAGAGCCACAGACAGCTGAAAATTGATCCGTGGACAAGGGGACCAAAGTCTTCTTTGTGGCAACCAGTAATCGCCTCCCCAGTCATCCAACAAACAGGTGGAAGATGCACAGGCAGCTGTTTCGGCCTTAGTGGGCCTCATCAGTTTGGTGTACTGATGGTAATTGTTGGATGACTGGTTGCTTCTGTATCCACCCCAAGTAGAACACTTGTGGTTTCAACAGCTAGAAGCAGGTAGAGGCCATCAGTCATAAGCGTGACTGTGTGCTCTATGGCAGGATGGCAAATTATTACACTGTAGCCCAGTGTGAGGTTAAGGTGATGTGTGGCAATAGTCATTGGATATTATGCCAACCTGGCCAGGTCAATAAAAATTGATCTTCAGTTGAAACTATCTAGTTGGGGAAGCAGCTGTATGTGGCTCTTCCATCTGTTTGTTGGATGACTGGGGAGGTGATCATGCACTGGTTGCCACAAATAGGACTTCGGTCCCCCTGGCCAGGGATCAATTTTTATTGACCTGGCCAGTTTGGCGTAATATCCAGTGATTATTACCACACATCACCTACAGACATAACTGTGTAATAGTGATAATAATTATAACGTATGTATAATGAGAATATACTGTAGCATTAATGACCATAAAACAGCAAGGCTTTAAGCGCATGCACTGACACAGACATCAGTTGTAACTTAAGATATTTATACACATACTGTGGGTAGGTTCCCATCCGTATATTCGTATATATACCTGTTACACCTTTTCAATGCTTGTTATAGGATCTAGACAAATGTGACAGCTTAATTGAATGGGGGAGAAGAAGTAATGGACTCTTTCATGCACTTGCTTACCAGTCCTGGTAATACAGCAGTGTAAGGTACAATTAGCATAAATTGCGTTTGTAGGTTGATTCAACACGACAAAAAGTAAGTATGGGCATCTTCTCGTTTCCGATCTGTACTTCTAACCACCCCTAGAAGTCTCTTTCCCATTAGTTTCTGTGTTCATATATATATATGATTCCCACTGAGCCCACAAAGCCAGCAGGAATCCAGAGTGACCACATATATCGCTTTAACACTTTCTAGTTCTCTTTTCTTGGCTGTAATGGTGAAGGCTATAGAGTGGTTTCTTCGTACATATTTGACTGTCATCCAAGAGGATTTTGGGTCACTAGTGTTGCTCACCGCTTTGTATACAAAAGGATGAAGACCGTTCGCCAACTGCTATAAATGTTCTGAAGTGGGTGTTACTATCAGAAGCAGAGAAAGAGTTGCAGTTTTGTGTACGTTTGGCTTACACCTTATACCCCATGTGGTATACTCTGGTCCAAGTCTGCTTTATAGTTGCACTATATAGCCTCCAAAACTGACCAGAGGATTCACAGAAGACACTGTACACTGTTTTATATAAGAGCTATATATCATGAAGAATGTTATGTGATGTGGTAGGGCTCATACTATGGTAGCAAAACTTATTTCAAAAGAGCAGTAAACGCATATAGCAATGATGACAAAGGATCTTTGTGGTCAAATGTCCTACAATTATCCTCCTTTATTATTTATTGCTACATGAACTGCTTAATATACCTCAGAAACAAGATCATTAAGGTGACAGGTGTTTCGATCAATATTAGCATTGTGACATTTGACCATCCTTAGAGACCTCATCTACAGCATATTCTACAGAGGAAAGTGAAATCACTATCTTTGAAAACAATCTATATATCACAAAGAAAACTGTACTAGCATCTATCCATATGAACACTATAATCATTCACATGCTTAATCTCATTGAGACTGAAAGAAAGCTAGCTGAAAATGCATGAGAAGCCATACACCGTATCGCTTGAAACATTGGCAGTCCAAATGTTTGGTGATTTTGCCCTCAAACAGGCAGGATAAATGTTGATGGAGGTGATAAAAGTAAGCAATGATGTCATAATAATTATAAAACCACACACACCCCTGAGCAGCTTAAGACAACCATAGAACCAGTCACATGACATCGAAGTTCACAGTTCTGTTCCACACATGCCTGCCAGCAAGGTAGATAAACAAAGCCATGAAAAGTTTGAAAGCTATGCATGTAGCGTACATCGCTTTCACCCTTGTTGGGGGTGTGGCGCATTTTTATACTAAAGGCTGATGCTGGACAACTTGACTGCTCCTATGTATATCCGCTGCGACTTAGGCACTGTAGGCTTGTGGTTGCAACAGAAATAGCATACACACCATTACTGGTATATTGAGATAGTAGGTGCATTATGTACGCAGTGATTACAGCGTATAGCATACTCTGAACAATGCCACTGCTGGCCTGTACTGCCTCTGTTGCATCCACAAGTGTTTACTTTGAGGTAGATATAAGAGCAGTCATCCCTAGTATTAACCATCACCATGCCACACTGATGAGCTCCAATAAAGACAAACAGCTGTCATTGCCTCTTCCATTATTTGTTGAATGGCTGGGCACTCAATCACAATCTAGCATATGTACTTGCTTCTGCATGCAGTGGCTTACTGCAAGCAACTGTATATATCCCTCTTGTGGGAATGATTTCTTTTATACGTAGTTGTGTTTGGCACACAATTATGCAAATTTTACATGTCTATAGCGAATTGTATTGAATATAGCAAGGTTTGACTTTAATCAACAGACAATCACAAAGATATGTTTCCTAAGATTGTTCTGCACTCTTTTGTGTGCTCCAGGTCACAATCTCGCAGCAGCAGACTACTTTGCATGTCGTAGATTCTGACCCATTGGCCTCAAAAGAAGGCACACAGCTGAACCAAGCTACAGCTGCTCCTGAAGTCCAAGGCACACCAAGCACATCAGAAAAGCTTGACTCACAGACGGATTCCAGTGCACTAGGACAGTGTCGTTCAAACCCCATGGTACATGTGCAGTTACCATCCAAGCGCTTAGCCTTACAGGTAAAGGAACAATCAGAATGCATTCAAACCGGGCCCCAGAGCATTTATAAACTGAAACTAACGCAGGTAGCCGAAGACAAAGAGAAAGGTGTAGCAAAATACCAATTTGGCAAGCCAAGACCTGACACACAGGAGTATGTTGTGATGCTGGTGGGTGCAACTGGAGCAGGCAAATCTACCTTGATCAATGGAATGGTCAACTATATCCTTGGGGTTGATTGGAAGGATGACTTTCGATTCAAGCTTATTGCAGATGAAGGTGGCACTAGCCAGGCACACAGCCAAACCACAACCATCACTGCCTACACCATTCCCCATCAGCAGGGTTCCCCATTTGATGGCATACTGACCATAGTGGACACTCCTGGCTTTGGGGACACAAAAGGATTAGACAGCGACAAACGCATTGTGGAGCAAATAAGGACATTTTTCTCCATGCCAGGAAAAAAGGGCATTGATCACATCCATGGCATTGGATTTGTCACACAGGCAGCCTTAGCGCGACTAACTCCCACACAGAGATATGTTTTTGCATCCATCTTAGCTGTCTTTGGTAAAGACATTGGCAAGAACATACTAATGATGACCACATTTGCTGATGGGAAGACACCTCCTGTCCTAGAAGCTGTGCACGAAGCTGGGATTGGCTACTGCAAGAGTTTCAAATTCAACAATTCAGCTCTTTACACTGATCAGGCTGGCGGTGGTCAAGAAGACGAGGTTGTATCATCCTTTGACAAAATGTTCTGGGACATGGGGATGGCAAGCTTCAAAGCTTTTTTCAAGCAGCTTGCATGTATGGAGGCCAGAAGTCTACAGCTCACCAAGGAGGTACTGGAGGAACGAAAACAGCTAGAAGTTATCATACAAAGCCTTCCGCTCCAGATCCAAGCAATTTTGGGCAAAATTGGCACACTGCAGCAGGAAGAGCACATTATGGACCAACATAAAGCAGACATTGCTGCAAACAAGAATTTTAAGTACACAGTTAAGGAACCAAGAATAGTAAAACATGAAACTCTGCCAGGACGGTATGTGACCAACTGCACCAAGTGCAACTTTACATGTCACCAGAACTGCGCTTATGCTAACAATGATGATAAACGCTACTGTTGTGCAATGAGTGGCGAGCACTGTAAAGTTTGCAAGCTGAAATGTCATTGGTCATCCCACGTTAACAACCCATTCTGGTTTGAGGCACAAGAGGTGACAGTGGAGAAAACCTATGATGGGCTCAAGAAGCGTTATGAGGATGCACTGAGTGGCAAGTCAAGCAAAGAGAGCATTGTAAGCATGATCAGAGCCGAGATTGCTACAAGTTACCATGAAGTTTTCCTCATGACTCGACAGGCACAGCAGATCTTGCGACGACTGGATAAAATTGCCCTTCACCCAAATCCTTTGAGTGAAGTTGAGTACATTGATTTGCTCATCCATACAGAGGAAATGGATGGTGGGCCTGGGGCTGCACAACGAATTAAATGTCTCAAGACTGTCCGAGAAAAGGCTGAATTGATGTCCACAGTGAAAGATGACAAGATCTTTGAGCATAAAGCCTTGAAGCAGGCAGAGCAGCTTGCCAAAGCTGAAGCTGAAAAGGTGGGATGGTTCAAGAAAACAGCTACATCAACCTGGAATGCGATAGCTGAAAAATTTGCTGAACACTTTAAGTAGTAGAAACAGATTCTGTTATGTATAGTCCATCTGGATAATGAAAACTAATAGTATAAACTTGCAGTTAACCCAGAATAAGTGTGCATTATTAACAACATTACACTATTATTTGCAAGAGTAGTATGTATTAGGTAGTTGATTGAAATGGTGCATAAATGTATCAGATCTAAATTGATCTATTATTATTAATCATAATTATATCTTGGACTTCTATTATTATGCATTGACCATGTTCATTGTTGGCCAATCAGATCAAACACTACTGTGATACATACATTGTATAATAATATTATAATTTATATTATATTATGTGTTTGTGTTATTATGTGTGCATGAATTCTAAGCATTCCTTGTGTGTGCCCATAGAACTATATATTATACTATGTATATTCACGTCTATAATATTATATATATGCATGGAAGACTATTAGCACCTGTACCACGTGCACACTAAGCACGCATACCCAACTATCCTGGCCACACTGTAATTGGCAGCACCGTTACATGTACACCCGTCATGATATTTAGACGCTGCTGATTGAATGAGTCTGCAGGTGATCGCAAAGTGCATACTTACACGAGTCATTGGCTACATTTTAATATTTATATATATTATTATAATTAGTGACTGACTGACTTACTATTACTATTGCACCTCATTTAGTCAAGCCTACATTTTATTTATTATTATATTGATAACAATATTAATTAATTACTATTCCATTTTTTTAAACATTAATGATATCATCGAAGCAAAAAATTATAGAATTTACATATTATATATAATCATTAATTGTTATATAATTATTGCAATGATTGATCATGACCAGTGACAAATTCAGCCTGAATAAACAGTCCACGTTACAGTCCTTTGTTGTAGTAGAGGTGTGACTCCGAAGTCATCTTGGCAATCTCTGGCTCCAGTGCACTAGTTGGGACCTGCATTAGTAAAACCATAATAAGCTGTGCGCAACATTCTATAGGACATACACGTGCAATCGCAATCACTGTACTATACGCAGGATGCCCTCTATGGATACGGTCAATCTATATGAAAACTTGATAGTCATGCAGTACAAAGGACCTGCTAGTCTCCACACTACACACATACAAATAACAGACACTCAACACATCATTGTACATTCATGCATATACATACATACGTACAAACCCTATCCTCCTTGCTCTCTCACCTGTGACTTCTGTGGGAAGATGCTGATGGCTACTGGAAGAGCCAGTCCAAAGCAGAGGGTGGCCACTACCGCTTGTACAGGAAGGACAATGCGGGGGTTGGACCGCAGGAACTTGGTCCTACACGTGGTGGGGGTGGGCGCAAAGAAAGGTGTAAGTGTGTGCATGTGTACAGTAGTGGCATGTCAGCAGTACTTCATGCATGTGACAGCTCATCTCAAGCGGAGCTGTGTTCAAAGTGCAAGCATTTTCTACTACACAGCTCTCACTTCTCCAGCTGAGTCATGATGATGGGAGGGACGACAAGGATTGGGGCTGGGAGGAAGAACCTGGTCCAAGCAGTCTGAACAATGGCCTAGGAGGGGACAGAATTGAGAATGGGAAAGGGTAATTTGAACTAGGGATAGCGACGACAAAATGAAGGAGCAGTGGTGTGAACTACACAAAAGTGTGCATATGTACACTTTCACTAAATCCTGCAATCGCTCCCAAATCAATTGATGGGAATACAGTACGTATGTATATTGCACACAACATAGTCCACATTCATATGACACTAGACCATGTCCACGGTAGTGGCTGCCCCCAGTTCGCCAGCATGGGAAATGATTGTTATGTAGTGCAAAACTGCGGTATGGTTTCCTATTCCACACATCACCAAACTATAAAGTGCATTGGGCCCTTTGCTACACATGCACATAAGCTCATCTCGGCTCACCTTCTTTGCTGCCACTTTGGACGTCCCAACCACCTCTCCCTTCTCATCAAAGACTTCAATGCCAGTATTCAGTTCACTGTTCCTCATCAGCACCACATTGCACACGCTACCAGTGGCTGACGGACAAGAGAATGAGGAGAGAGAAGCAAGCAGGGCTATTGTCAGTGCTGCTACAATACTTACTGCTCACACATACAGTGAAAGTGCACCACCAAACAGTGTGTGTCTACCTAAGTAAGTTAGTCGTTCTTATGTGACAAGTCAATAGTAATGTCAGTCAATATTTCTCCTCTTGGCAAAGTGGAAACCAATGCCTTGGAGGGGTGTTGATATGGAATTGGCTGGATGTGTGTGGCACTGGTGTGTCTACTGGAGGCCATATCAATTATAATGTACTACCAACTGTAGACATACAGAACATACGTACGTAAGTTCCATCTACTTTCTACTTCAGTTCTATCTACTGAGGTCTCAAGCTGTAGCAGGCTGATGGAGGGTGAGTTGCTGCAAGCATTGCTGTGTGACACAAATGCAAGAGGAAAGAGGGTCACAGACCATGCAGATCCGCATGGACTGCACATGTTGCACTCTCCTAGCAGGCCCAGGAAGATTGTTGACTAGCACATTGGTGTCTGTATGTCAAAGTGTGTGTCTGTCAAATGTATACTCGTCATGCATATGCACTCACCAACTGCTGGGTAGGGGACAAACCTCTCAATGAGTGCCCGTGTGGCAGGAGGCAGGGCACTGGCTCGTCTCAGGACCACACTGAGGCCAACCTGAGGAGGGGGAGGGGCTTGGGTGTCACATGACTGTCACTGAATGTTTGTGGTGACAAGATGACAAGAAACAGCCATGAGGCTGTGGCTATATTTCATGATACATTGTGACACATGAGAGGCCTGAGATGATCATGTGATGATCATGTGATGGTCATGTGATCAGTGTCCCATCTCACTCACTGCTATGCCTACTGAGGAGGTGATAGCTCCAATGTAGCCGGCAATGAAGCGAGAGGTGGGCGTCGGCTACAGTGTAGGAGGGGAGGGGCAAAGAACGTGAGACAATACCACATCATCCAACAAACAGCAATGCCCTCATGAACTGGTACCACATCACATGGTGATATGGCAGCTAGCAGCTCAGGTCAACGAGTTTGGGCCTGCAAAGAGTTGCCACTTAAAAACAACATGAGCTGGTGGGCAACAAGTCGTCCAGTGCAGCTGACATGGGGTGCCGGGGCATGCACTAGAGCTCACAAACAGCAAACACGTCAGTAGAGCTGTACTGTACAATACAGGCACTACACACAGACACGGCAGAGTGGGTGGGCCACAGCTGAATCTGCCCCACAATAGTGGCTCTAACCTGAGATGCCCAGTAGTGTTGCCCAACCTGAACCAGCAGTACCAACCCAAAAACTTGCTAGCAGTTTTTGGTTAACAGTATGCTCTTGTGAATAATCACAACAATCACCAACGGCACTACATACTGTAGACAACAGACAGGTCAAAGTGCATGAGTGGTCTTGAGAACCCAAGTGACCAGAAACAAGCACGAAGAGCAAGGACATCACTTTGCCTACTTCTGTATGTAACACAGTCAGTAGATTGACATTTTCAGTGCAGCTAGCCATCACTGGGCGAGAGGCAGCTCACTTTGGAAGCGTTCCTGTTGGCGTAGTTGACACATGCGTTGTGACTCTGGTTGATCCACTGCCAGAAGATCATCTGCTGGAAGGACTGGTTTGGGAGGAGTAGGCCAATCACCTGTATTGGGAGGGGAGGGGAGGCGGAGGGGACAAGAGAGAGGAGGGGAGGGGGAGGGGAGGGAAGGGGACAAGAGAGAGAAGGGGAGGGGGAGGGAGGGGACAAGAGAGAGGAGGGGAGGGGGAGGGGAGGGAAGGGGATGGATGGGGGTATTAGGTAGAGGGTGGTGCAGGGTGGGGGGAGGTGGGGGTGGGAGTACAAATAGTGAGGATGGAGCAAGAGGAAAGAAGAGAAAATGAACAGATGGAAGGACTGGATGAGTAGAGAAGATGAAATCATTCACTGCATGCATTAGTGACAGCTACACATCTAGCCCACACTTGACACAGCACACAACTCACTGTGATGCTTCCAAAGGGAACAAAACCTGCGTAAAAAGGAAAAGGGACAATTCACTTTGGACACACACGCACACTCAATGGTGTTGAGATGAATAGCCAAGTAAGTAATTATTTGTCTCTCAAACACCAACACTCACTGCCAGTGCTCAAATGGGAGCAAACACATATTGGTAGTTGTGCCAGAGTCACTAGACACTTCATTCAGAAATTAGACATTTACGCACCTTTGTATACAGTACAGTGCAGTACAGCTGCCTTCAGCTGTGAATCAGTCGCCGCCGATAAAGGCAGTTGCTAATCATCCGATTTAGTGTTGTTTACTGCTTTTTACTCATGAACAGCATCAAAATGAGTAATATTGTTAAATAATTACCGTACCCATCAACCAGTGCTGTAGTGAGTGACACCCATCAACCAGTGCTGTATTGAGTGACACCCATCAACCAGTGCTGTATTGAGTGACACCCATCAACCAGTGCTGTATTGAGTGACACCCATCAACCAGTGCTGTATTGAGTGACACCCATCAACCAGTGCTGTATTGAGTGACACCCATCAACCAGTGCTGTAGTGAGTGACACCCATCAACCAGTGCTGTATTGAGTGACACCCATCAACCAGTGCTGTATTGAGTGACACCCATCAACCAGTGCTGTATTGAGTGACACCCATCAACCAGTGCTGTATTGAGTGACACCCATCAACCAGTGCTGTATTGAGTGACACCCATCAACCAGTGCTGTAGTGAGTGACACCCATCAACCAGTGCTGTATTGAGTGACACCTATCAACCAGTGCTGTATTGAGTGACACCAATGAACCAGTGGTGTAGTGAGTGACACCCATCAACCAGTGCTGTATTGAGTGACACCCATCAACCAGTGCTGTATTGAGTGACACCCATCAACCAGTGCTGTATTGAGTGACACCCATCAACCAGTGCTGTATTGAGTGACACCTATCAACCAGTGCTGTATTGAGTGACACCAATGAACCAGTGGTGTAGTGAGTGACACCAATGAACCAGTTTGTTATCACGAGTCAATAATGAATTATACCAAACACATTAGTACACCATGGCTGAGAGGATGTCCTGTGATGGTCCAGAAAGAGACAAGAAACTGACAACACTGACATTCCTCCTCCAGTGACTGCTCAGATGAAATGGCAAAGGTGTTACATAACCCTGAGGTCATGCACCCACTCAGGACTGTCTCTCCAACTGACACATGCACAGTAGCATCCTCCCCAGTGTGTGTCATAGCCAGCTCCCACAGTCTTGCCACCTCCTCACCCACACAGAGGCCCCACAACACCTATCTACACATTCCACAGTCCATGTCAACAGCATGGAACTCTCAGAAACATCCAACCGTGAACACCGACCTAGAAGCACCCATGTATTCTCCAGAAGCCTCCCCATTCAGCCCAGCACAGCACAATGACATGCATGAATGCACCTGTTTCATCAGACGGCACCACCAGCAGCAGCAGTGATGCAAGGTGTAAAGGCATGCTTGGAAGCTGTTTGTATCACAGACATGGATGATGATGGTATCGTGTGTGGACATTCCGAAGTCCCCAAGAGGTGGAGAGGCATCTCCTGACAGCCTCGATAGGAGGGCTCCACGTGCCAGAGAAAATTACTTCACCACTTCACAAGGCCATGTGAGAAGAACAGAACTGACAGGAATCTATCTCACATGCTTGACTAACCAGCACATGCCTCTGGTGGTGACAAGGATGACAGAACATAGAGATAATAATTGCAAGTTAATGGAATTGGTCTGTGGTGCTGCTAATGAACATGAGGTGTTGAACTACACGTGGCATAGGACAAGGAGGAAATGGAAACAGTAGACAACCAGAACAGAGCCCACAACGTCCAGATCTGCAAAAAAAATCTGTAACAAATGAACCATGGTCACTGCCAGCATGAATCAATCTGTCCCTCCTTAATATGGCCATGCTCCATCCACAGCCTCCTTTGAAGCACCAACTGTTGGTAAACACCCGACTTCTGTTACCAAAGCTAATGGTTTATTGCTAGTGGCTTCCTTCTGTAGCATGTGTTCCCAACCTTGTCTTCATATTGCACATGTCAGTGACAATGTATGAATGTCACGCACACCTCACAGGGAACAACACGCAGACACATCACACACAAGCATTCGTACATACAGTACAGTTATGTACAATACACACAGCACACGAACAGTACATAATGATACAGTAGAGAACACATACAAACACATTCCTCACACAGTACAACAATACATACTGTACATATGTAATACCCATGCAGTACAAACAACAGTGGGTGGGCATATATACGTACTGCGACACAGTCTCATGACACACATGACACAGCGAGAGCAGCTTTTGGGATGTCTGAATTACCACTTGGGACTTAACACTGGCTCATGCACACCACTTGTGTGACGTTATTCAACACTTAGTGCTGCATAGTGCATAGCTTGGAACTCTTTTGTTCAGGAATTGTGCCATTAATTCAGTCAGTATTATTCTGCAACATACGTTGCTACAGAGCCACACCTGTGACCTTTCTGGGTAGGGTATGCAGAGACCCATCCTGCTCCTTAACTAAAAGCTGTCTATGGCTTCATAACCACACTGTAGCCTCTGGTACCACTATACATCCTGAGGTGGGGGCAATGCCACAGCCTGCATGCCTGGAGCACGGCTATAGACCTAACACTGGCTCGTATGCACAACTTGGAGAAGCTATTCAACATTCAACCAGTGTACAGTGTCACTAGAGACGACTTTGAAACTTTGAAAGTGTTGCACATGTGAATGAACTTGCAACTATTCTGTTAAAGGATTGTTTCATTGTTTCAGTCAACATACTTGTAATTGTCCAACTTACTGTGCCACACCTGTGCACCTGTGATATCTCCAGGTAGTTCTGAAGGGTACAGGACCTCCCTACTTACTCCCTAACTACTGTAGGAGCCATTTGGCTCTATGAGCTTTTGGGCTGTCTGAATTACCACTTGGGACTTAACACTGGCTCATGCACACCACTTGGTGAAGTTGTTCAACACAGGTACTGTCAAAGTGTACCGGGACTCTAAGGTAGTTCTGAAGGGTACAGGAGCTTTCTACTCCCTAACTACTGTAAGAGGCATTTGGCTCTATAAGCCCACTACACCCCCTCCTACCACTAACAGTCCTGTGGTGTGGGGTGGGCAGTACCCCAGCAGGAGTCAGCAACATGACCAAACAAAAAGTGCACAGCCAGGTGCCAGGACTATGCATGTTATCTTTAGAGGTCTCTCGATCCCCTGCATCCTCTAGAGGTCTCTCTGCTGCATCCTCTAGACGGCACATGCAGACATGTCATAAGTATGCTTTTGTGGAGACCACTGCTCTGGACTGCTAGTAACACACATTCAAGGACCACACCCCCAGGCAGTCCCACACATCCACTCCCTACCCTTCACACTACTAACACAGCATTAATGACACGCATGGAAGGATAGTGGCTGTACATACTTACGTATGTATGTACGTACGCATGAGAGACTACCACACTGGTGGACCATCCCTCATCTTC
Organism: Aplysina aerophoba; assembly: GCA_949841015.1. NCBI lineage: Eukaryota > Metazoa > Porifera > Demospongiae > Verongiida > Aplysinidae > Aplysina > Aplysina aerophoba. Next base: position 61,177 of record CATKZD010000008.1, read on the forward strand.
TCAGCAGCTCTGCCAATTGTATGGCTCCATAGAGCAGGTTGCACCAACACAGGTGCCTCTGAACTGTCTGGTCCACCTCAGAGAGAAGTGTACACATACACATTACATTACTCAAACAAGTTGGCTTTCTCCACGGCAACCCACAGTGCCAGTATGCATTAAAGCTGGCGTCATAGAATGATGTAACTCACTACTCACAAACAGAAGTCCTTTTGTGTACATGTGTGGAAGTGGATATTGAAACACAGCAGTGTACCAAAGAAATGACTAAAGGCCCTCCTGAACTTCAATGGCAGCAGCTGGCTTCATGGGTGCCTGTTTAGGTTACACATCTGATGCTGCACTTACAGTAGGTAGGTGCTCAGTGCTTGTTGCCTAGCAGCAGTTGCTACAGTAACTGGACAATGGTGATGAACATACACCTGAAAGTGTTGCCTAGTGACCAGAAAAGAATTGCATAGCAACTGTGACCACCCAGCAGGACTAACCAAAACACAGTAGAGGGAAGAGGCATACCTACTGTAACTAACTGTGATAGGAGGGTCTCCTAGACAACAGCCACTAGCCCCTCCACCCCACCCCCCCCCACACACACACAAAGCATGAATCCAGGCTGATACTTCCACAAACATTCAGCATGAACTATACAATTCACAACATGGAACTATAGTTTTCAGTTTTGTAGCTGATTAAGACCTTCATGGTCAAAATGTCCTATTATTAACCTCCTTTATGGCTACCTGAATCGCTCAGACACCTTCAGAGAAAATGGAACTATACGTAACACACACCACAAACAGTGGAATCAGTAAGTCCACAATATGAAACTAGACATTACATGCACCACAAACAGTTGAACGGGTAGGTCAGGTACATGTTACTACTGTACATAGGACATGTTACTACTGTACATAGGACTGTTACTACTGTACATAGGACATGTTACTACTGTACATAGGACATGTTACTACTGTACATAGGACATGTTACTACTGTACATAGGACTGTTACTACTGTACATAGGACTGTTACTACTGTACATAGGACATGTTACTACTGTACATAGGACATGTTACTACTGTACATAGGACATGTTACTACTGTACATAGGACTGTTACTACTGTACATAGGACATGTTACTACTGTACATAGGACTGTTACTACTGTACATAGGACATGTTACTACTGTACATAGGACATGTTACTACTGTACATAGGACATGTTACTACTGTACATAGGACATGTTACTACTGTACATACGTAGGACGGGAGCCAATTGCCTGAATGATTTGGTGTGTGCTCATGCACAAACGAACCTCCTC
>CATKZD010000008.1:68298-93007 GCA_949841015.1 Aplysina aerophoba
TGTTTATATTTGTATTGTTGTGCTTCTCAGTCATGCAATTTATATGGTTTGAATTCAATTTGCCATCACTTTGTAAGGTGGCCACACCAAGGTCAAGGTACTGTAGAAGCTCTCTGCTCACCTTACAGGGTGTAGTCCTCCTTACTATGGCTTGTCCTGTGGCTTGTCAGGATTTGTGGCTACTGTGCCTTAATTAAATAGACCTATAATGAAATTACATGATGGGTTGCAACAGCTGTTGGGGTGACCTATTATTCCTCGGAATCTTTCTACTCAGAATACCAACACACAATCCACCAGACCACCTGATCCAGGTTATAAATTCTCAGTGTTATTCCAGAAGACTACGTGTATAATGTGTTGATGTACAGTCAGTACAAGAACAATCATCATGCTCACCACATGTTTACAGCGCAAAGCAGATGATTTTAGCAAATACGTAGTTAGTGTTTGTAGTCACAGTATTTGTAGATAGCTCACAGTCGCTGTAGCTCACCAATCAGCATAGTTCGTTCAGTGGTGGTTGTACTACAGCTCTTCAAAGGCACTGGTGCTCAGCAAGAGGTAGTTAGTACTGAGAGAAAGTGTTCTCTGCAGCTGCAGAAGAGTACTGCACAATACAACTTGCTGACGGAAACCTTCAAATGTTCATCCAGGACTTACTATGATGGTGCTTCAGGCTTTGGATTGAAGCGTCCCATTTCATACATACAGTATGTATGTACATTGTAACCTTTGCTGTGATGTCTCCAGCAGTAGCAATATTGTGTGTGCAAGGACATTCCTGTCTCAGTTGCTGCCACGATGTCTGTGTGAGGTTTGCACATGCTGATTGCTGTTCTTGTATCCATGGCACATGTACAGGCAGTATGCAGTCGTTGTTTGTATTGGGCCAGCACGGCCGGAGAGGAAGTGGGAAATATGATCATTGTAGTAGGCTTTGTAGACACACCCACATCTGTTTGGGTGATTTCCATCATCTCTTTGTGCGATCTATACACATGTACGTATTGCATCAGGCTGTTCTGTATCTTCTGTCTGAAGTAGCGAACATGTATGTACACGTGTTTGTATACAACTAGGTAGGTAGGCACTGCTGCTCAGCAAGAAGTAGTTAGAGAAACTGTCCTCATCAGCGAATGATTCACAGCTGCATACGTATCCCCATCGATTGATTTGGGAGTGATTGCAGGATTTAGTGAAAGTGTACGTATGCACACTTTTGTGTAATTCACACCACTGCTCCTTTATTTTGTCGTCGCAATCCCCAGTGCAAATTTCCCATTCCCATTCCCAATTCTGTCCCCTCCTAGGCCATTGTTCAGACTGCTTGGACCCAGTTCTTCCTCCCTGCCCCAATCCTTGTCATCCCTCCCATCATCATGACTCAGCTGGAGAAGTGAGAGCTGTGTAGTAGAAATGCTTGCACTTTGAACACAGCTCCGCTTGAGATGAGCTGTCAGATGTGCATGGAGTACTGCTGACATGCCACTACTGTACACATGCACACACTTGCACCTTTCTTTGCACCCACCCTCACCACGTGTAGGACCAAGTTCCTGCGGTCCAACCCTCGCCTTGTCCTTCCTGTACAAGCGGTAGTGGCCACCCTCTGCTTTGGACTGGCTCTCCCAGTAGCCATCAGCATCTTCCCACAGAAGTCACAGGTGAGAGAGCAAGGAGGATAGAGTTCGTATGTACGTACGTATGTATATGCATGAATGTACAATGACTGTTGAGTGTCTGTTATTTGTATGTGTGTAGTGTGGAGACTAGCAGGTCCTTTGTACTGCATGACTATTCAAGTTTTCATATAGATAGACTCTATCCATAGAGGGCATCCTGCGTATAGTACAGTACAATACGTATACAGTATGTAGATAAATTGTCAATGCTAATGCATGCATTTTCTGCAGTTGCATGTGTATGTCCTATACAATGTTGCGCACAGCTTATTGTGGAGCTCTTGTGTCCATCAACCCATGTCAGCTGCACTGGACGACTTGTTGCCCACCAGCTCATGTTGTTTAAGTGGCAGCTCTTTGCAGGCCCAAACACATTGCCCATGAGCTAGCTGCCATGTGGTGTGGTACCAGCTCATGGGGCATTGCTGCTCCTTGGATGATGTGGTAATGTCTCACGTTCTTCGCCCCTCCCCTCCTACACTGTAGCCGACGCCCACCTCTCGCTTCATTGCCGGCTACATTGGAGCTATCACCTCCTCAGTAGGCATAGCAGTGAGTGAGATGGGACACTGATCACATGACCATCACATGATCATCACATGATCATCTCAGGTCTCTCATGTGTCACAATGTATCATGAAATATAGCCACAGCCTCATGGCTGTTTCTTGTCATCTTGTCACCACAAACATTCAGTGACAGTCATGTGACACACCCAAGCCCCTCCCCCTCCTCAGGTTGGCCTCAGTGTGATCCTGAGACGAGCCAGTGCCCTGCCTCCTGCCACACGGGTACTCATTGAGAGGTTCGTCCCCTACCCAGCAGTCGGTGAGTGCATGACGAGTATACATTTGACAGACACGCACTTTGACATGAAGACACCAATGTGCTAGTCACCAATCTTCCTGGGCCTGCTAGGAGAGTGCAACACATGCAGTGCATGCGGCTCTGCATGGTCTGTGGCCCTCTTTCCTCTTGCATTTGTGTCACATAACGATGCTTGCAGCAGCTCACCTTCCATCAGCCTGCTACAGCTTGAGACCTCAGTAGATGGAACTTACATACGTATGTACTGTATGTCTACAGTTGGTAGTACATTATAATTACATATGATGTGGCCTCCAATGGTTACACCAGTGCCACACACATCCAGCCAATTCCATATCAACACCCCTCCAAGGCATTGCTTTCCACTTTGCCAAGAGTAGAAATATTGACTGACATTAGTATTGACTTATCACATAAGAACGACTAACTTGCTTAGATAGACACACCCTGTTTGGTGGTGCACTTTCACTGTATGTGTGAGCAGTAACTATGTATTGTAGCAGCACTGACAATAGCCCTGCTTGCTCCTTTCTCCTCATTCTCTTGTCGCTCAGCCACTGGTAGTGTGTGCAATGTGGTGCTGATGAGGAACAGTGAACTGAATACTGGTATTGAGGTCTTTGATGAGAAGGGAGAGGTGGTTGGGACGTCCAAAGTGGCAGCAAAGAAGGTGACCCAAGATGTGCTTATGTATATGAGTAGCAAAGGGCTCCAATGCACTTTATAGTTATGGTGACGTGTGGAATAGGAAACCATACCGCACTTTTGCACTACATAACAATCATTTCCCATGCTAACTGAGGGCAGCCACTACCGAGGACATGGTCTAGTGTCATATGAATGTAGACTATGTTGTGTACAATATACATACGTATCCTCATCGATTGATTTGGGAGCGATTGCAGGATTTAGTGAAAGTGTACGAATGCACACTTTTGTGTAGTCCACACCACTGCTCCTTCATTTTGTCGTCGCTATCCCCAGTTCACATTTCCCTTTCCCATTCCCAATTCTGTCCCCTCCTAGGCCATTGTTCAGACTGCTTGGACCAGGTTCTTCCTCCCTGCCCCAATCCTTGTCGTCCCTCCCATCATCATGACTCAGCTGGAGAAGTGAGAGCTGTGTAGTAGAACATGCTTGCACTTTGAACACAGCTCCGTTAGAGATGAGCTGTCACATGTGCATGAAGTACTGCTGACATGCCACTACTGTACACATGCACACACTTACACCTTTCTTTGCACCCACCCTCACCACGTGTAGGACCAAGTTCCTGCGGTCCAACCCTCGCCTTGTCCTTCCTGTACAAGCGGTAGTGGCCACCCTCTGCTTTGGACTGGCTCTCCCAGTGGCCATCAGCATCTTCCCGCAGAAGTCACAGGTGAGAGAGCAAGGAGGATAGGGTTCGTACGTACGTACGTATGTATATGCATGAATGTACAATGATGTGTTGAGTGTCTGTTATTTGTACGTGTGTAGTGTGGAGACTAGCAGGTCCTTTGTACTGCATGACTATTCAAGTTTTCATATACATTGACCCCCTATCCATAGAGGGCATCCTGCGTATAGTACAGTACAGTACATTATCTCGATCAATTGTCATATATATTATATTTGCTAATGCATGCAGTGTTTGTGATTGCATGTGTATGTTCTATAGAATGTTGCGCACAGCTTATTGTGGATTTACTAATGCAGGTCCCAACTAGTGCACTGGAGCCAGAGATTGCCAAGATGACCTCGGAGTCACATCTCTACTACAACAAAGGATTGTAACGTGGACTGTTCATTGTCACTGGTCATGATCAATCATTGCAATGACTATATAATATAAAGTATTATATAAATTATATATTTTTTGCTTCAATGATATCATTAATGTTCTAAAAAATGGAATAGTAACTAATTAATATTTTATCAATATAATATTCAAATGTAGCCTTGGCTAAATGTGTTGCAATAGTAATAATAAGTCAGCCAGTCAGGTAAAAGGGAGGCATGTACCCCCTAAAAAGAAAACCTTCCATGGATCCCATTACTGCAGCTGCATTCCCTGTTGCACAGCAACAGACAGATGTGTTGCTGCAGGTACGTATAATATTATAGCTAAAAGATTTGGCTTCTCCAGTCAATCACCTTTTGTATTGATCTCGAGGCGGCAGCCTAGTTCTCTCAGGAAGGAGAGAGTTTCTGGGCCAAAGGGCCTAGCCTGCTGTTTCAAAGTCACAGGTGTGAAGGTGTGGCATTGATCGAGGTCCGAGTACTTCTCATGCTTGCTTTGCTCAGCCAGAGCAGCCACTGCACTTGGCTCACTGGTGCACTCATGTGTTTCAATTTTGTGCATGTCAGTATGGGGTACATAATTATATATAAAAAATTATATATTATATAATTTTATAATAATTATTACATAATATAAATTATATAACTTGCCCAATGCATGTGTCTGCCTGATCATGGCTTCATTATATAGGCAGCCACTGCACTTGCCTAGCTCACTTGGTGCACCCAAGTGTTTCAATTTTGTGCACGTCAGAGTATGGGCTACATTATTATAAATAATTACATTATATAAATAATTTATATTATATATAGCTTCCCCAACGCATGTGTCTGCCTCATGATCATGGCTTTATTAAATATCATGCATGCATGCTCAGGGACCTTATCATCTTTCACTAAATTAATTAGCTAATTTGCTCTTTTACAACATGTCCTAATAATACAGTAATCATATGTTGTGTAGGTCCAATGACCATTAATTTTATATCTATATATATGGATGAGCAAATCATTGTGAAAAATACATGAAAAGACAATTCTATATAGCACTATCCTCCACGATCTGCTGTGCCTGTCGAATCATGAGGAAACGTCATGGTAACTTGTAGCAAACTTGGCTCTGATCATGTTACAATGCTCTCTTGACTTGCCACTCAGTGCGTAACGCTTCTTGAGTTCATTATAGGATTTCTCCACTCTCACCTCATCGATCATCCACAGCTTGGCTGGAGAGTTTCCTGCTATCAACAAAAGTGGCCTCAGCAGAATGTTATTAAATTTTTCAAAATCCTTACCAAGGACAACTAAGATGGAGTCAAACATACTTTCAATTTGTATTCGTGTAGCTAGTTCAGCTTGCATTTGTTTGGTGTCATCAATACCATTCTTTCCCGGTTAGAGACATTAATTGGTCCACAATCCATCTTTCTCTCTCCAGCCCGTTTGTGTTCCCAAAGACTGGTACCTATGCTACAATGGTCAGGGAAGTGAAGGGATAGTGCATGACTGTGTCCTCATGCTACATGAGGTATATACGTGCATATATATACGTGCATGCAATCGTTGTGTACGTCTTATTGGACAGCACTTCTTGGACTTGATTGCATGACAACAATTCATTGATGCAGGCCCCACTGTGTGTCACATCTGTATAGTATGTCGTACAAGCTGTGTTTGTAAGCTTGTACGACATATACAGAATCTGATGTGTATATTTCAGTTAACTGTGCATACATTAAAGGATTTGCCTTCTTCAGGAAGATACAGTACTCCCTCATAGCCAGCTGAACATCTTGCACAATGAGGAATGCCCAGTGAGCGACTCATTTGATACTGGTTAGAGGTTGAACATTATTGTGCAATCTGGCAAAACTCATCATTTGTGAAATATTATACATGAAAATTTATGCCCCCCACATTAGTAGCAAATGTTTTCATGTACGGTATGTAGATTCGTTATATGCACTGTTGTGATCGTGTTTAAATATAATCACTTGCTAACAGTTGTACATCTTATGGATGACACAGCACTTCTTGAACTCAATTGCAATTCATCAATGCAGCAGCTGGCGCTGCAATCTGTCACACATCTGTATATATGTAGCAGTACAAGCTGCGTTGCATAGCTAAATAACTCATAGGAGTAGCTGAGGATGACTCATGCAAGTAGGCACTTTGCGATCACAGGCTCATTCAAATCAGCAGGATCTAAATATCATGCATATGACGGATGCACATGAAACAAACATGATGCCGATTGTGCAGTGTGGCCCGGACATGCATGCGCGCTACTAGTGTAGTATAGGTGCTAATAGTCTTCCGTGTATAATTTCTATAGGTGTGAATATACATAGTTCTATAGACCTTTTACAAAATTACGTCACTATTTCGCGCGCTTTGTTACGGTTGGCAAAAGAAACCGCGCGCACGTGTGTAAGATAGGGATTTCAACAATGCCTGTTAGTTGTTGTGCCGTTGACTGCGCCAATCGTTTCAGCAAGGACTCGCATGTGACGTTTCACCGCTTCCCTGAAGACGCAAGAAGGAGGGAGCTCTGGATCGAAGCTGTTTCGCGTGATAAATGGGAGCTGAAGACACATCATCGCCTATGTAGCGAGCACTTTGTTTCCGGAAGGCCGTCCAAAGACTTCGAAGACGTAGACTACGTTCCCACCATCTTTAAGGACGCGAAGCGGAGGTGGATACCTACAACGACGCAGGGTCAAGCGGAGAGAGCATAGTAGAGAACGAGAAACGCCGAGGAAGCAGAGGAGGCGGCTAGCATTTTAATGGACTTATCGGACAGCTTCGCATCGCGTACCGATGGCGAACGGCGTTTCTGTGAAGCTGGTACGAACACAGACCTTGTGATGTCATCCTTCTTCACCTATCTATACCGACAGGCAGGCACAGGAGCTTGTTATTTACAAGCGAGGTTGAGCCATGCCTGCTGAGCGTGATGCACTTCAGGATGTCAATCCGGAGTGCATGCTTTCAGGAGCTAGTATCGCAATACATGTCAGCACAATGTATACCTGCTAGTGTTGGCTTTAATTGGCATCAGCTTCATAATGGTCGAGTCACCAGTTCACAATTTGGTGATGTCATCCTTTGAAAGGCAACCACATCTTCTGACACTTTGACAGCATCAGACACAGTGTTCGTACCTGCTCCACAGAAATGCGATTCGCGATTGGTACGCATTGTGAAGCTGTCCGATAAGTCCATTAAAATGCTAGCCGCCTCTGCTTCCTCGGCATCTTGCGCTCTCTTCAGTGCTCTCTCCGCCCAACCCAGTGTCATTGTAGGTGTCCACCTTAGAGAATAAGCGCCTGTAGTCTTGCTAACCCTGTAGTCCTTCTGTATTCAAGCACACAAACAGTGTACACCTTCTTGGCTGTCAGTGACGCCATGCAGTGACATCATGCATAGATGCATTCAGTGCCCTGCATTGGACTCATCCACACACTAGTTAATCTTTGAAGTATGAATAGGCCTTGAGCGATTTGAAAGTCCTCAGACTCTTGTGATCGAACTCCTTGTCTCTGCTTTCGATCAAGTACGTGTACAAGTCCATGAATGTGAAGTCCTTTAAAGCTGACAAACCTTTTACCCAATTCTTCACAGACTCTAAAGGCAGCAGAGCCGATAGTTGCTGCTGTACTGCAGGGGGTTATGTGGATGGTGCTGTTACAGAGCTATCATCTTCCAAAAACATCCCAATCTGCCACCGCGACGAAAGGCGCCCGACCAATTCTGCTTTGGTGGCAGTCCCGACTTTCACGCGTAACTCCTAGCATAGCGACTTCAAGTCGGCCACTTTGAAGTGGAATAGGGTCTTCTATAGCTGTTTCCTGTCTGCAGACTCCTCGTAGCGAAGCTGCTTTAGCGCTATTTCAAGTTTCGCTGAGATCTCGTCCCTAAATGCTATCTCGCAATTCGTTACAACCGAGTTTCTGCCAACCGTGACGTCATGTCATGTGACGGGCGACGATTTATGACGTAATGATGTAAAAGGTCTGCTCATTCAATCAGCAGCGTCTAAATATCATGACGGGTGTACATGTAACAAAAGTGATGTCAATTACAGACAGTGTGGCCAGGATAGGAGTGCACACTGCCAGCTTAGTGTGGTACAGGTGCTAATTGTCTTTCGTGTATAATATTGGGTATAATACATAATTATTAAAAGTGTGAGTATACATAGTTCTACGGGCACACACATGGAATACTTAGAATTCATGCACATCATATATATATATATATATAATATTAATTATGATATTATATAAAATGTATGTAACACAATGGTGTTTGATCAGATTGGCCAACAATGAACATGGTCAATGCATAATAGTAAAATTCCAAGATATAACTATGCTTAATAACAATAGATCAATTTAGATCCGATACATTTGTGCACCATTTCAATCAACTACTTAATACATACTACTCTTTTAATAATAATAGTGTAATGTTGTTAATAATGCACACTTATTCTGGGTTAACTGCAAGTTTATACTATTAGTTTTCTTTATCCAGATGGACTATATATAACAGACTCTACTTAAAGTTTTCAGCAAATTCAGTTAACGCATTCCAGGTTGATGTAGCTGCTTTCTTGATCCATCCCACCTTTTCAGCTTCAGCTTTGGCAAGCTTCTCTGCCTGCTTCAAGGCTGTATGCTCAAAGATCTTGTCATCTTTCACTGTGGACATCAATTCAGCCTTTTCTCGAACAGTCTTGAGACATTTAATACGTTGTGCAGCCCCAGGTCCACCATCCATTTCCTCTGTATGGACGAGCAAATCAATGTACTCGACTTCACTCAAATGATTTGGGTAAAGGGCAATTTCATCCAGTCGTTTCAAGATCTGCTGTGCCTGTCTAATCATGAGGAAAACTTCCTGGTAACTTGTAGCAATCTCGGCTCTGATCATGCTTACAATGTTCTCTTTGCTTGACTTGCCACTCAGTGCAGCCTCATAACGCTTCTTGAGCTCATCATAGGTTTTCTCCACTGTCACCTCTTGTGTCTCAAACCAGAATGGGTTGTTAACGTGGGATGACCAATGACATTGCAGCTTGCAAACTTCACAGTGCTCTTCACTCATTGCACAACAGTAGCGTTTATCATCATTGTTAGCATATGCGCAGTCCCGGTGACATGTGAAGTGGCACTTCATGCAGTTGGTCACATACTGTCCTTGCATAGTTTCGCGTTTTACTATTATTGGTTCCTTAACTTCATACCTAAAATTTTTGTTTGCAGCAATGTCTGCTTTATGCTGCTCCATAATGTGTTCTTCCTGCTGCAGTGTGCCAATTTTGCCCAAGATTGCTTGGATTTGGATTGGAAGGCTTTGCATGATAACTTCTAGCTGTTTGCGTTCCTCCAGCACCTCCTTAGTGACCTGTAGACTTCTGGCCTCCATACGTGCAAGCTGCTTGAAAAAAGCTTTGAAGCTTGTCATGCCCATGTCCCAGAACATTTTCTCAAAGGATAAAACAACCTCAGCCTCTTGACCACCACCAGGCTGATCAGTGTAAAGAGCTGAATTGTTGAATTTGAAACTCTTGCAGTAGCCAATCCCAGCTTCGTCCACAGCTTCTAAGACAGGGGGTGTCTTCCCATCAGCAAATGTGGTCATCATTAGTATGTTCTTGCCAATGTCTTTACCAAAGACAGCTAAGATGGATGCAAAAACATATCTCTGTGTGGGAGTTAGTCGCGCTAAGGATGCCTGCGTGACAAATCCAATACCATGGATGTGATCTATGCCCCTCTTTCCTGGCATGGAGAAAAATGTCCTTATTTGCTCCACAATGCGTTTGTCGCTGTCTAATCCTTTTGTGTCCCCAAAGCCAGGAGTGTCCACAATGGTCAGTGTGTGTTCAAATGGGGAACCCTGCTGATGGGGAATGGTGTAGGCAGTGATAGTTGTGGTTTGGCTGTGTGCCTGGCTAGTGCCACCTTCATCTGCAATAAGCTTGAATCGAAAGTCATCCTCCCAGTCAACCCCAAGGATATAGTTGACCATTCCATTGATCAGGGTAGACTTGCCTGCTCCGGTTTCACCTACCAGCATCACAACATACTCCTGTGTGTCAGGTCTTGGTTTGCCAAATCGGTAATTTGCTACACCTTTCTCTTTGGTGACCTGCTTCAATTTCAATTTATAAATGCTCTGGTGACCGGTTTGAATGCATTCTGATTGGTCCTTTACCTGTAAGGCTAAGCGCTTAGATGATGACAGAGATACCTGCACTTTGGGGATTGTATGGCGCTGTCCTTGAGCACTGAAATCTGTCTGTGAGTCAGGCTTTTCTGATGGGCTCAGTCTGCCTAGGACTTCCACAACAGATGTGGCTCTACTGTTCAGTTGTGGGATTTCCTTTGAGGCCAATGGGACACAGGTGGCATCTACACCATGCACTGCAACCTGAAGGATACAAGCAGAGGATGAAAACTAAACCACAGCTTAGAGATTTGAAGTTTCATGTTGAAGCATGCTGTATGTATGTATACAACGAGCTGTAGAGCTGCATTGTTTGCATAATTAGAGCATGATTCCAAACATTTCAAAACATGACATGGCTTTTGACATGCAGACTATACATATTGCACGTACATGCATGCCAGTAAAATGAATTGCATGCATGCACATACCCATGCCTACCCGCAGTATGTACGTATATATCTTAAGTGATAACTGATGCCTGTGTCAGTGCATGCACTTAAAACCTTGCTGTTTTATTGACAGTATATACCCATTATACATACGTTACCATTATTATCACTATCAAACAGTTATGCCTGTAAGTGGTTCTGCCTGTTCATAGCATTCTCTGCTGCATACATCAATATGCATGCCTCTAGGTTACTTAAGGTAGTAGCACTGGCTAAAGGCTTCCTTTAGGGTACATTACTTCTGCCTATGTAACTCTCAAACTGTACGACTAACAGTCTTAATTATTACAAATGTGATTAGCAAGAAAATTTCCCATAATTCGGTGTGAATCATTAATTGATTGGCACTTCCTTCATTAAAATAATTTAATTGAAAGTCGGAGAAATTTCACTCAAATGAAGCCAAGCACCTTCAGGAAAACTCTATCTAGTTGTGCCCTGAATGCCTGAGAAAAATCAAACTTGGTAGACAGAATCTACAAGCATGTGTGCACAAACCTATGGGAGGCCACCTTCATTTTCGTTTTTGTGGCAGTGTTATTCCTGTTTCAAATAATAATAATAAATGTTGCAATAACGATTTCGCAATCGCGCTTTTTCAAGTGGCCTCCCATAGTTATCTGCGCGTGATTGTGTATGTTGCGGTGAACCCAAACGCATTTGCAGCGTTAGCCACGCTGCAGACTAGATAGCTTAGCAACACCTTGGTCTCCCCCAGTACATGCCAGAGTAGGCGCCCTGCGAAGATTTCATCCCTGCTACCATACTCAACAGTAGGAAACACTTCTATAACACAGATTAAAGTACCTTTCGAGCTTTGCAAGCGGAGCAATTGCCCACAAGAGGCCGCCGATTGGAAAGCATTTCTCTCGCCGCATATTGAATCCAAATATTTGCGGTTTCACACCTCATTTCACACCTGTCGCTTCAGGTGCTCGCGCAGCAGCTAACCGTTGCAGCCCAGGCTCTATAGCAGGTGTATCCCAAACTTCATCAGCTACCCGCTAGCTTCTGAATGTTTGGGAATGCCTGCGTACACCACCAGTAGTTACAGTAATAGTACGCGATGCCGAAAGTGAAAGATGGGAAGAGACGAAGGCACCTGGCAAGGATAAGCTCGCAAGGGAAACTCACCCGTGGAGTAGGCCCTTCTAGCAAAGTGTCCGTGGACTTTGTACTGCCGCCGGATTGGACTACCGAAGATGGTGGCACCGTTTCGACCTCTAAAGTTCGTTTGAGGTATCGTTCTCCCACTGGATAATATTGCAATAGCTTGGCAGCCGTTCAGGTAATCCTCGCTTGCTCTGGAACGACGGCGGGCGACGCTGACGCTGAATCTGGATCGTCAATGGACGAATTCGTCTTGTCTTAGTAAGCAATTACTTTTCGCGCCATTAATTAATCAAGTAACACTTGGAGTTTGACACAATTTTCATTTCTTTCTTTCTTCTATAACTCATACAAGCCAGTAGTGATCGTCACAAAACTGCAGATACGCAAATTAGACCCACAACTGTACCTATCCACCAAATATTGTTCAGGTTTGATTTTGACATGATAGCCAGTGCTACTACCTTAACTACAAATGGTTAACTGACCTTGTCTATATATATACGTATATAATTCAGCACTGCTAAAAGTGTGTCACTTCTAGTGTTTGAGTACAACTGGAATCGATAATGTTTCCACCAGCATTTGAGAAAGGGTTAGGCTAAAACTGCACGCTGCTGGTATGAAGAAAGACACGAGCCAGTAACACTAGCATATGACACAATGAAACAGGAACTATGAGTTACCCCATGCATAATGCTCCATAGTGTCTCTTCAGTGCAGGGGAGAGAGTAGATGAAGTACGTATTTGTTGATCTTGATAAATGATCTTGAGCATACACATGTAGCAGATCAATAACAACTGGGTTGAAGGGTGTTTCAGCAGTGTTGAGATTACACAGTAAGTCAAATCCGGGCTACCATAGGGTTGAAACACTGTGTGGGAGGTGACTAGCTTAGCATGTGTGTGAGTCTGCGAGCTTGATGTTGATGGTGGTAACTCCTCTATCTCTGTGTATTGTCAATGAGTGTGTGCATCTGTCTTGTTCAGTCAAACATTCTAAATGGACATTCTCATTTGAGAGCAGTTTGTCAATTCTTGCAGTGTTGTGTTCCCTGTCACTGCATGTTCGTCTGTCAACATCAAACATAGGACAGGCAAATGCAAAGTGTTCCTTATTACACAATAATACCAGCTTGGAGGCTTTAGTTGTCTTGTTTCAAAAAAGGTTTCCTTTATTGCCCATGCATGTTGGGATGGGCAATAAAGGAAGCTGGGCTGGCTGAAGCAAAGCAAGGGTGCAAAGTGCTCTCACACAGGAGTAATGGGCGGCGGGGTTCCACAATAGGGTGCGCAGTGTGCTATTTATTGCGCTGGGACAGAGAGCGCCACGCGGCCGACACAATAGAGAGTGCCAGCTATACATAGCAATTTGGTTACAATAAGACTAGCACAATCAGTAGTAGCCATGACAGCTTTCCACTGTGCTTCTGCTAGCGCTTCTTTGCTGACAGTTACTTGAGCCATGGATGGTACACCTAATCTCTGTGCTGCCCCACCTGCTTACAGCCACTGGCAGTGTATGCCCGCCACAGCATTTGCATGTCAATTGCTTGGCTAGGCTCACCCCATAATGCTGTGCATTTGTCTAGTTATATTCAGAGAAATTAGAGAACTAGGGTGATGCCATTGGGCCGATTTCTGACCCAAAACTACCTCTGTAGAACTGGCGAACTGTTGAAGCCACTGTGCTGTAATGATAATAATATAGTACATTGGTTGGTAGCTTCCAAATCACTAATGGTGTTAAATGGACGTTTCGTTCGTAAACAGAGAAAAGTCGGTTCGTACAGGGCTGGAAGCTACCGACCAATCACCATTAAGTGGTTGCTTGGATGCTTCTGGACGCTAACTGCCCAGTGCTGCTGACGAGGGGTGGCATTCCCTGAAAAGGCCTTACAGCACAGTGGCTCCAACAGTTCGCCAGTTCTACAGAGGCAAGTACCCTTATTGCAATACATTTAATTCCTGCTAGACGGAATTTTCTTTACTTTACCTTCTGTTGTGAGCCCTTCTTGGGACCAGATCGGTGGCTCACGCGGCTGAAACTCCACATTAGAGCGTAGGCCACAAGTTTGGGTACCGGGCCATGGTTCTTTTTTCCAGTCACCACTTACCTCAAGCTGTGTAGCTATATAGCGAACTTGAACTTGACACATGAACACATACACCAGTAAATGTGGTAACTGTTTTATTCTATAATATATATCTGTGCCCAGTGCATCTGTGGAAATGTAACTGGATTAGGGGCTGCTGTCTCTGGCAAGTTTGAGAGAGATGAGGTATGAAACTAATATTCAAAGCTTGCACTTCCAATCACACAGCAGATAGTGAGCAGTAATTAGCATGGGTTGTACCTTACCTCTGTTCGGGCAGTTCTTTTGAAATCGGTGATGATACTCTGCACGTCCTTCCTTGGTCCTACTAAGAATACAATTTCCTTTAGCTCATCACTAGTGAGGTCTATGAGATTGGCCCCAGACATTCTATGTTCCCAGAATTTCTGTGCAGTGTCTGTGTCAACCTTCTGTGAAAGCAGCTGAAACAGATCTTCTTTGCTGAGCTTGTCCAAGTTCTTAGCCATCTAAACAAGGAAGGAATGATAGCAGTAAAGTACCAGTCACAAATGAAGTCTTATGATCACCAACATAAGATCAGTTCATGTGCCTGCCATTGAGGTGTGAATTGAAAATATAATGCAGTACATGCAGCTTTTGCAATTAATGTCTTTTTTAGGGGCTGCCACAGTCAGCCCCTATATTGTTTTCATTTTAGCGCTCGTTGTATGGCTTCATGTTACGGAAATATATATATATATGCCATCCCTACATAGAGAGTGCTACCGCACTCTCTGATATATATATATATAATGTTGATGCGGTGGTAGTATAACTGTACTGACATTTATATTGTAAATTACAGGCAAAGTATTGCGTTCTGAAACATTTATATTGCTGGCCATTTTTGTGGCTCGCTCAGGGGGAGAAAGCTACAGAAAAGACCTCAGAAAGCGGCACAGGTGGCCATTAGTCGTCGCTTTGAACGTCCCGTTCATTGGATGCCAACATCAGCATTGTTCGCGCCATTGCCTCGGACAAAGGACAGGAGCGGCGCTAAACTCAGAAAACGCACCGTATCGTTCAATTTGTGGCTTCCCGACTTTCTATCTTCACAATGCTGCTGTGAACAATTGACAGGAGTAACGCCAAGCTTGGTGAGGGTGTGTGTCCTCAATTCTTAGGCTTGCTAGCTGTGTTTCGTGCAGAAAATCTCAGCACACAGTGAAAGCCTCTAGCTACAATTGTCTCCAGTGGCACGCTGTTTGTACTCGAACGAATCCTTTTCTGCCTCGGCCAAACACCTGCTACCGTGTCCCTCTGGGCTGTGTGTGTGTGTGTGTGTGTGTGTGTGTGTGTGTGTGTGTGTGTGTGTGTGTGTGTGTGTGTGTGTGTGTGTGTGTGTGTGTGTGTGTGTGTGTGTGTGTGTCAATACCTTCTGATTGTGTTTCTGCCTTCAAGCAAGAAACACACTATGTGGCTAGGTATGAATAGCAGGATTGTTTGGTGCAGCTCCAAATGAGCAAAGGAAAGAAAGAAAAAAATTGCACAGTCTGTTCGTGTCTGTGTGCCCTTGCATGAGTGAAGCTCTGTGCATGCCAATGCTTTCTGTATGGGCAAGTTTGAACAAATTGTAATGTGCCTGACTTGTGACTGAGTCAGCAAGTAGTTCGAGTTGGGGCGGCAGCCCCACGAGTTTTTTAACTCGAAATACTTGTTAGGCATCTGCAAAAAAATAGTACAACAAAAATTTAGATGAGAGCTGTAAAAACACAGGGCAACTTACACGCTGAAATCAAATCTACTTTATAAAATTTTTCGAGTGCTTTCATAATTATAACAAAGAAAATACGCAGCCACATGTGCCTGCGGAGGCATCTTTGGGATTTAGCCCCCTCCGCCCAGGCAGTGCCCATCAGCGCATCTATGGGATATAGTATATGCGGTATGTGGAATAAAAAATTACTATCTACGGGTGAATAAGTACGGATACAGGCACGGATACAGGCGTAATTGTATGGGTGCTGATACGGGCGCAGTAAAGATACATATGGTCCGTAATGTCAAGCAAAAAAGAAGTGCTAACTGCTTGCGCATTCCTGCTAAACGATTTTACTTAAGCGAGCTTCAGAAGGTGCACCGTTCTGGTGTGATATCAAGATCTCTTGCCCGCTGTTGTCCTTGTAAATCATCTGTGAAACACTTCATCTACTTCACGCACAGAAAAAGTCTACGGCTGGCCATTAGAGTGACAAGGGAGGAAGCAGGTGAGCAAGTAGCCATGCAAAAGAATCGATTGCTCTGGCATTCATCTGTAGGTAGGGGCTAATGGCAGCTGCTATCTGATGCGGCTTGTTTGATTTGGGACATGCTGCTTTAATATACTGGATGCCTCTGGACAACCTGAGCAAACCACACAAGGTTGACTATGAGCTATGTTTATACAAACAAGCTTAGTAGATTCAAGTGAGAGGTGAGGGTAGTCTAGCTAATAAATGTGCAATACACAATCTATGCCTAATGCACCACAATGTGCGTTATATACATGTATATCTGCAGGGGGCTAATGATTGGTGGTGGAGGATGTCATTCATTTCTAGGGGCTTGTAGTTTGAAACCTGATGCCAGGGGTTTGGTTCTCCATTTCCTTTGCCTCCCTTCCCGTCCCTTTTCACTTAGCATGGATGCAGACAACATAGCAGTAGAGTGTGCTGTCTTGGATTGTACCAACCTACCATTTGCAGTTGTTCATCATCTTGCACACATGGCTCTGGAGCACTTGTGTATGTTCGTGCTGGCTTAGTGTGCACAGCTGGCTTGCCATACATTTCTGCTTTCTGAAATTGTTCAATTAAGGACTGCACAGCTGAGGGATTCTGATTGAGGAAAAAAGAATTATATAATGCGTACATAGATCATTATGTATGTGCTACAGCTACGTACAATTCACATGTGTTCTGAGTAGTTGAATGAATGTACAGTCATGGAACATGCATACTATCCATATGAAATGTGAGGAGCAATGAGGAGTATTCAAAGCATTGTAACAACGCAGTTCAACTTTCATGGTTGTCAGTGTATCCACTTTTATGGCCTCAAAGTTTATTGCATTGTGTTGGACACATAAATCATTCAAATTAACATCCACCAACTCATAATTGGGGGATTTAACTATGCTGTGGCCAATCATTACATCATTCAAATGTTTGTGCCATGTAGTACACGACTATATCGTGATAGTCAGAGATGCCACATAGGTTTTCTAAGGGTAGCTAGATTTCATTCCAAGTGAACCTAGGGCATGCACACAACACATGACATTACACGCGATGCCATGGTTATGCAGGAATTTGAAGCTCTGTGGTGGTAATTATACACTATAGCTAGGATAGGCCTACATCTCAAGCAGATATATACCAAAACAGATATTTCCCAGATATAAATTACATACGTATACAATGCTATACATATGTACTCTATAATTATACCTTATGAAACAGAGCAGCCCTGTACCTATCTCTCTTTTTCTCCAAATGCCACTTTTCCTCAAGCTGTGTAGTTAGCGAATTTGAACAAGTCACACACCCACCAGCTTGCATTACAGTTACTGATGATATACGTACGTGTATTACTTACGTACAGAGAGATAGGTACAGCACACCATCATCCACCTCAGGCTTGCAGGATCATGCACATGCTAGCTGCCCACTGAGCATACCATTGCACAGATTGAGCCTCAATGTGTGGGTCCTAAGTGGTTGCAGCATTGCGGCCCGCCTGTGACCATATCTGTGGCGATTGGAGGCAAAGAATCGTGACCAGATCGGTGGCTCACGAGGCTGAAACTTCGCATTAGAGCGTAGGCCGCAAGTTTGGGACCTGGGTCATGGTTCTTTTTCTCCAGTTGCAAATATTTGTACCATGTATATAGTACACGACTATATCGTGATAGTCAGAGATGTCACATAGGTTTTCCAAGGGTAGCTAGATTTCATTCCAAGTGAACTTAGGGCATGTGCACAACACATGACATAAGATGCACTGCCATGGTTATGCAGGGATTTGAAGCTTTGTAGTGATATGTATACACTATAGCTAGGATAAGGCCACGTCTCAGAATAAAACAGATATTTCCCCCATGGGAGTGTCTGGTCTATTGAGTTAGACCTCCTTCGCATTGTGGATTACTATATAGTAGAAAATATTTGTGGAATTTAGATTTGATGGTTTGGTGATTGTCAGAAAATCTGCCAAATTTAATTCCCAGCCAATAATTATTTTGACCATTAATAATACGCTGCACATTGGCATCTCAAGGTAAGTTCACGTTGTTGCAGTCAATGTGTCTGGCCCTGCTGAAGTATCTACTGAGCGAAGGACCTGTGCTGAAGTGTTAAATTCTCTCAGCGAAGGAGACGAAACAGGTGAACGGGCATGCAAGGCGATCTCTTGTGAGCGACCATAGGTTGGCATGAAGTGCTAGTTTGAAAACAAGACAAATACAGGCAGATACAATATCAAGAATTGTTCTGCTAGGGCTACTAGGCACTTCGCAGTGCCCAAAAGTCAAAAACAGTTGCGAGAAGCTCACATTAAGTATGCGGTAGCCATTTTGTGATGTCACTAATCCATGGGACTCGAAATCTGCCAATCTATACCCCGCCAAATACCTTTCATTGCAAATCTGCCAAATTTTATGCCACGGCCGTAGCCGCCGGTCCAGTTGCTCCGGTTTCAACCAAACCACTTTTTAGCTTCCCAGCAATTTTAAAATTTCTCCCAATTTAGCTACAGTTGAGTATAGGACAACAAGGTATCCAGCATTTATAGTACCTTACTCTGATCCTTGAAGTTTCATGATGGTTAAAGCACTCCTCGTGCCACAGTACGCTAACAAGCGATTTTAACGAACGGCAGCCATTGCTGTATGATGTCATATGACATGTAACTGTAGTGTATGTTTCTGACATAATTATGACTATCATCATTGTATTGGCATGTAGAGTTCGTCCTAGTTTGCATGTGTATGGTTTTACTGCCACGTGTATTTCATGTATGGCTTACTCTACGCATGCTCAGTGTTGTGGTAGGACCTCGTGCTTGTTGTAGCAGCAACGTGAGTTGTGTTATTGTCATTGAGTTACTGTTACGGTGATCAGTTGTCGTTCACGGCGTTCGCGTGCCTGCCGAGGGACCCACGACACTACAGTGGCGACGAAGGTGGGGTCTTGTCTGAATCAGTATCGTTGGAAGCCGTCTTTACAGAGTTATCATGGCAGGCGCTGTCGGCGGGAGGCTGGAAGCCTTCAACCCAGACCTGGAGTCGATCACTGTGTATTTGGAGAGCGTGGAATTATATTTTTGCGCGAACGAAGTGAAGCGTGAGAAGCAGGTTCCCGTTTTCTTGAACTTGCTCGGCCGGGAGACATACGCGCTGTTGCGGAACTTGGTCTCTCCCGTGAAGCCGGCGGAGAAAAGCCTGAACGAGCTGATGGACGCGCTAAGGGGGCATTTCGAGCCGAAGAAACTGGTGACGGCGGCCCGGTTTCAGTTTCATCAGCGGCAGCAGCAGGCAGGTGAGTCAGTGTCTACTTACCTTGCTGAATTGCGGAAGATGGCGGTCCCCTGTGAGTTTGGGGATTCCTTGTCGGAGTGCTTGAAGGATCGCCTGGTGTGTGGGCTCAGAAACGAGGCCCATCAGAAGAGGTTGCTCTCAGAACCAGAGCTAACCTTGGACAAGGCACAAGCGATTTGCCAAAGTCTGGAGACAGCAGAGTTGAACGCCCAGACTTTGCGAGGTAGTGACCCCATGCTGAAGCAACTATCCCAGGATAGACGCCAGAGAATGCATGCACAGTCTCAGAGACGAGGAAAGACCCCTCCTCACAATGCACAACGCGTCCGGGAATGTTTCCGTTGTGGGGGACCTGACCATGTGGCAGCCAACTGTCGGTTTGCGGAGTACGTGTGCCGTAAGTACAATAAGAAAGGGCATCTCGCCAGGGTGTGTCGCTCCCAGAAGTTTGCTAGCAGGAATGGACAGATGTCGGGTGCAGGGGCACAAGCACACCAGTTGACCTCGGCAGATCCAGGATCAGAGGAGGAGCAGCCCTTGCATCGCCTGGAACAGCACAAGGCATCACTTATCAAGGCGAATGTCCAGGTCAATGGAGTGCCAGTATCCATGGAGCTGGACACAGGAGCAGCGGTATCGGTGATGTCGCAGCAGCAGCAGAAGGAACTTTTCCCCACAGCCCAGCTCCAGCCGTCCAAGGTCATCCTACGCACGTATACTGCACAGAGTGTGGGCGTGGTGGGAACCTTGCCAGTCAAGGTAGTGTACGAGGAACAAGAGAAGGACTTATCTCTGTTCATTGTGCAGGGTAAGGGGCCTGCCCTGTTTGGACGGGATTGGCTTGCCAGCACCAAGCTGAGGTGGCCATCCATCGCCTATCACTCAGTGGGAGGCATGAATCTAGAAGAACTGCTACGACAGTTTGGAGAAGTGTTTCGTCCGGAGCTTGGAACTTCACAAACCCCACCAGTTCACCTGTCGGTGAAGGAACACAGTCAGCCAAAGTTTTTCCGGCCAAGACCAGTGCCCTTTGCGATCAAGGATGCACTGGCACGAGAGTTGGAGCACCTGGAAGATGTAGGTGTGCTCACCAAGGTGGAGTTTAGTCGTTGGGCTACTCCCATAGTACCAGTCCCCAAGAAGGATGGGACATTCCGCATCTGTGGTGACTTCAAGGTCACTGTGAATCCAGCTTTGGAAGTGGACCAACATCCCATCCCAAAGCCAGAGGACATCTTTGCTTCCCTGTCTGGTGGCCAACACTTTAGCACACTGGACTTGACACAGGCATACCAGCAGCTTGTACTGGATGAGG
Organism: Aplysina aerophoba; assembly: GCA_949841015.1. Classification (NCBI taxonomy): domain Eukaryota; kingdom Metazoa; phylum Porifera; class Demospongiae; order Verongiida; family Aplysinidae; genus Aplysina; species Aplysina aerophoba. The sequence continues at coordinate 89,344 of CATKZD010000008.1, forward strand.
AGTCCAAGGAGCTGGTGACAATTAATACCCATTTGGGGTTGTATCGCTTCAACCGCCTTCCTTTTGGTGTGGCTTCTGCGCCAGCCATTTTTCAACGAACAATGGACCAGTTGCTCCATGGTCTTTCCGGGGTGATGTGCTACCTGGATGACATCATTGTCACTGGGGCAGATGACCAGGAGCACTTGACCAACCTAGCCGAAGTTCTGGGGAGACTTCGTGCAAAGGGTTTTCGATTGAAGAAGGAGAAGTGCCACTTCTTCAAGCCCGTAGTGGAGTACTTGGGGCATCTCATTGATGCACAAGGGCTACACACGACACCCAGCAAGCAGCAAGCCATAGTAGAGGCCAGAGCTCCTACGAACATCACCGAGCTGCGCTCATTCCTAGGATTGGTGAACTACTATGGCCGTTTCATCCCCAATCTGGCTACAGTGCTACATCCATTGAACCACATGCTGCGCAAGGGAGCTTGTTGGAACTGGACCCAGCAGTGCCAGAAGGCTTTCCAGGAGATCAAGGAGATCTTAGGTTCTCCTCGAGTACTTGCTCACTACAATCCATCATTACCCCTGACATTGGCAGCAGACGCATCTGCGTATGGAGTAGGAGCAGTCATCTCGCAAACCTACCCAGATGGTACTGAACGCCCGATAGCCTACGCCTCGCGCACACTCACACAGAGTGAGAAGAACTATGCACAGTTGGAGAAGGAAGCATTGGCATTGGTGTTCGGAGTCAAGCGCTTCCATCAGTTCTTGTATGGGCGAAAGTTCACCTTGTTCACAGATCATAAGCCACTCACCACCATCTTGGGCCCATACAACAGCATCCCCACCCTCGCAGCTGCACGCTTGCAAAGGTGGGCTCTCATCTTGTCTGCGTACACGTATGAGATCCGTTTCAGACGCACAGAAGAGCATGCCAATGCAGACTGTTTGTCCCGCTTGCCACTCAACTCCTCCCCTGGGCCTGAACGATCGGTTGAAGCAACCTGCTTCAATCTGGGCCAAGTTCATGCCCTCCCCGTTACAGCAGCCAAGTTGAGTGAGTGTTCACGGCAGGATCCTTTGGTGAGTCGTGTGATGCAGTTTACACGCAGAGGTTGGCCTGCCACAGTAGCCACAGAACTGAAGCCATATCTCACTCGACGCCACGAGCTGACCGTAGAGGGTCAGTGTTTGCTTTGGGGAATTCGGGTGGTGGTTCCTCGGAAGCTGCGGCAGCAACTCTTGGAGGACTTGCATCACGACCACGGAGGGGTGGTGAGAATGAAGTCTCTGGCTCGCAGTGTGATGTGGTGGCCTGGAATGGACGCAGACATTGAAGCACTTGCTAAGGCATGTACTTCCTGTAAGGCAGTGAAGAGTGCACCCAGCCAGGCACCACTGCACCCGTGGCGGTGGCCTGAATTTCCGTGGCAGCGTATTCACATGGACTTTGCTGGTCCCTTCCGTGGGAAGATGTTTATGTTGCTGGTTGATGCTCATTCCAAGTGGCCAGAGATCTCGGAAATGACTTCCACAACGGCTGACAGCACCATTGCAACTCTCAGATGTGTGTTCGCTGCATTTGGCTTACCAGAACAACTGGTGACAGACAATGGTCCCCAGTTTGTGTCATGCGAATTTGCTGATTTCATGCAGGGCAATGGAATCAAGCACATCCGCACTGCACCATACCATCCATCATCCAACGGGGCTGTGGACAGGTTGGTTCAAACCTTCAAGCAGGCAATGAAGGCGGGTGAGTGCAGGGGGTTGTCCTTGCAACACCAGCTGCAAAGCTTTTTGATGTCATACCGCAGTACACCTCATGCCACGACCGGACAATCTCCAGCATCATTATTCTTGGGTCGTCCCATCCGCACACGCTTTGACCTGTTGCGCCCTGCATGAGTTGGGAAGGAAGGTGAGAGGAGAACAGGCCAGGCAGAAGCAGAGGCATGATGCACATACTCGATTTCGTGAGTTTGCAGTGGGGGACAAAGTGATGATTTGTGATGGCCGGGATAAGTCACAGTGGAGGCCTGGTACAGTCATGGAGAAAAGAGGACCCGTGTCGTATCAGGTGGAGTTGGAGTCTGGCGTGATTCAGCACAGGCATGTCGACCATCTTCGTGAGTGGGTACCAGCACGTGTAACCAATGCTGGTCCACCTGTAGTGACAGCCTCGGCATCTGATCATTCAGTCATATCAACACCAACACCTGCTTCATTGGCTGAAACCCCCAGTGATGTCCCCCATGAACAATCGTTCTCGGAGAACACTCCTGCAGAATCACCACACGTTTCACAGGAGATTCCACCTCCTGTTACAACCACCGAGTCAGCGGAGGCGCATCGTCGCTATCCCAGGCGCCACCGTTACCCAGTTGACAGATATGGTTTTTCTTAATTGAGTTGTAGGGTTATATTCTGTAAGGGGGAGGGAGTGTAGTGTATGTTTCTGACATATGACTATCATCATTGTATTGGCATGTAGAGTTCGTCCTAGTCTGCATGTGTATGGTTTTACTGCCATGTGTATTTCATGTATGGCTTACTCTACGCATGCTCAGTGTTGTGGTAGGACCTCGTGCTTGTTGTAGCAGCAACGTGAGTTGTGTTATTGTCATTGAGTTACTGTTACGGTGATCAGTTGTCGTTCACGGCGTTCGCGTGCCTGCCGAGGGACCCACGACACTACAGTAACCACCACGATGTGTGTGACAGACTTGATATGAAGTCTATCGCTAATGAGTACGTAAGCGGGGAGAAACACAATTTGTGTCAAAACGTTCAAAGTCCCTCCTCCTTTCTTACAGCGCAAATGATTGAGGTGCTAATCATCTGCATTCTAACTTGAAGAAAGCGCAGTAAGTTGCTGCTGTTAGGTCCAGCGAGTTTGTTACGCCGCCATTTGAATATACTTAGGAACTGAACATTTCCATGAGAAATTTAAGTTCACTTGTATAGGGTTAAGGCGAAACACAAAACAGGTCTACATAGCTTGATAGACTAGGGTTTGCCTTGAATGCAAAGGATACCCCCCTGTTCCTTACCTTAAGTTTCACCTTATTCCAGTTCTAACTTCCAAGTAACTACACACTGCATTATCCTTACATGTCTGCAATGTCCACCTCAGACCGGCCGTACATACACAACTCTAACCTGATTTCACAAGCGCACACAATTGTGCAACTTTGTGGTCCACTTACCCTTGAGCTCCCTGGTCTCTGCTTGCTATCCCCACTCTCAGGTGCCTCTGCAACAAACAAGGACAAAGATCATGTGTAATCAGATATGGTTGCTGAAGGGAGTTCATCCTCTGAGGACCTTTTAATGAGAGCAGCTATATATAGTTGACATTCATAATCACACACATGCACGCACAAACACCACTAGTCTATTGCACCAGACTGACTGAGTTGGGAAGTGCATGAGACCACATGTACAAAGATGCATCGATGAAACCAACCTTCTGGTGCCAGCTCTCTTAACATATCTATCCCAAGTTTCCGCATCTTTGGGAAAGCCTCTGCTGCAATGACCATTTTGCAATACTCCCTCAAAGTAACCACATTGGCATTAAACTTCAAATGTTCAAAGAGTAGCTCCTTTGCAGTTTCATAATTGGTACTCTCAATCTTTGCCATGAGACCATCATCAATAACCATCTTACG
>OX465041.1:0-22500 GCA_949841015.1 Aplysina aerophoba
ACCGGAGACCACCGGAGACCACCGGAGACCACCGGAGACCACCGGAGACCACCAAAGACTGAGGGAGACCCCTGGAGACCACCAGAGACCATCGGAGACCATTGGAGACCACCGGAGAACACCGGAGACCACCGGAGACCATGGGAGACCACCGGAGACCACCGGAGACCACCGGAGATCACCGGAGACTGAGGGAGACCACGAAGATTACTGGAGACTACGGAGACCCATGGAGACCACCGGAGATCACCGGAGACTACGGAGACCCACGGAGACCATCGAAGACCACCGGAGACCACCGGAGATCACCGGAGTCTACGGAGACCCACGGAGGCCACTGAAGACCACCGGAGACTGAGGGAGACCACGAAGACTACTGGAGACTACGGAGACCCATGGAGACCACCGGAGACCACCGGAGACTACGGAGACCCACGGAGACCATCGAAGACCACCGGAGACCACCGGAGACCACCGGAGACCACCAAAGACTGAGGGAGACCCCTGGAGACCACCAGAGAACATCGGAGAACATTGGAGACCACCGGAGACCACCGGAGACCACCGGAGACCATCGGAGACAACCGGAGACCACCGGAGACCACCGAAGACTGAGGGAGACCACGGAGACAACTGGAGACTACGGAGACCCACTGAGACCACCGAAGACCACCGGAGACTGAGGGAGACCACGAACACTACTGGAGACTACGGAGACCCACGGAGACCACCGGAGACCACCGGAGACTACGGAGACCAACAGAGACCATCGAAGACCACCGAAGACGACCGGAGACCACTTGAGACGACCGGAGACCACTGTAGACCACCGGAGACTACGGAGTCCCACAGAGACTACCGGAGACTACGGAGACCCACGGAGACCATCGTAGACCACCGGAGACCACCTGAGACTACGGAGACCCACGGAGACCATCGGAGACTTCCGCAGACCACAGGAGACCACCGGAGACTACGGAGACCCACGGAGACCACCGGAGACTACGGAGACCCACGGAAAACACCGATGACCACCGGAGATTGAGGGAGACCACAAAGACTACTGGAGACTACGGAGTCCCACGGAGACCACCGGAGACCACCGGAGACTACGGAGACCCACGGAGACCATCAAAGACCACCGGAGACCACCGGAGACCACCGGAGACCACTGGAGACCCACGGAGACAACGGAGGCCATCGAAGACCACCGGAGACCACCGGTGACCACCGGAGACTACGCAGACTCACGGAGACCATCGGAGACAACCAGAGACCACCGGAGACCACCGGAGACTACAGAGACCCACGGAGACCACCAAAGACCACCGGAGACCACGGAGACCACCGGAGACTACGGAGACCCACGGAGACCACCGAAGACCACCGGAGACTGAGGGAGACCACGAAGACTACTGGAGACACCGGAGATCACCGGAGACTACGGAGACCCACGGAGACCATCGAAGACCACCGGAGACCACCGGAGAACACCGGAAACCACCGGAGACCACCGGAGACCTCCGGTGACCACCAGAGACCACCGGAGACCACCGGAGACCACCGGAGACCACCGGAGACTACGGAGACCCACGGAGACCATCGGAGACCACCGGAGACCACCGGAGACAACCGTAAACTACGGAGACCCACAGAGAACACCAAAGATCATTGGAAACTGAGGAGGACCACGAAGACCACTGGAGACCACCGGAGACCACCGGAGACTACGGAGAACCACGGAGACCATCGGAAACCACTAGAGACCACCGAAGATCACCGGAGACTGAGGGAGACCGCGAAGACCACTGGAGACCACCAGAGACCACGGAGACCACCGGAGCCTACGGAGACCCACGGAGACCACTGGAGAATGAGGGAGACCACAAAGACTACTGGACACTTCGGAGTCCCAAGGAGACCACCGGAGACCACCGGAGACTACGGAGACCCACGGAGACCATCGAAGACCACCGGTGACCACAGGAGACCACTGGAGACCACCAGAGAACACCGAAGACTTCGGAGACCCACGGAGGCCATCGAAGACCACCGGTGACCACAGGAGACCACCGGAGACCCCCGGAGACCACCGGAGACCACCGTAGACCACCAAAGACTACGGAGACTCACGGAGACAATCGGTGACCACCGGAGACCACCGGAGACCACCGGTGACTACGGAGATCCACGGAGACCACCAAAGACAACCGGAGACCACGGACCCACCGGAGACAACAGAGACCCACGGAGACCTCCGAAGACTACCGGAGACTGAGGGAGACCACGAAGACTACTGGAGACTATGGAGACTACCGGAGACCACCGGAGACCACCGGAGACCACCGGAAACTACGGAGACCCACGGAGACCATCGGAAATAACTGGAGAACCACGGAGACCACCGAAGATCCCCTGGAGACTGAGGGAGACCACGAAGTCCACTGGAGACCACCAGAGACCACGGAGACCATCGGAGACTACGGAGACCAACGGAGGCCACTGAAGACCACCGGAGACTGAGGGAGACCACGAAGACTACTGGAGACTACGGAGACCCATGGAGACCACCGGAGACCACCGGAGACTACGGAGACCCTAGGAGACCATCGAAGACCACCGGAGACCACCGGAGACCACCGGAGACCACAGGAGACCACCGGAGACCACCAAAGACTGAGGGAGACCCCTGGAGACCACCGGAGAGCATCGGAGACCATTGGAGACCACCGGAGACCACTGGAGTCCACCGAAGACCATCGGAGACCACCGGAGACCACCGGAGACCACCGGAGACTGAGGGAGACCACGAAGATTACTGGAGACTACGGAGACCCATGGAGACCACCGGAGACCACCAGAGACTACGGAGACCTACGGAGACCATCGAAGACCACCGGATACCACCGGAGACCACCGGAGACCACCAAAGACTGAGGGAGACCACTGGAGACCACCGGAGACCACCGGAGACCACCGAAGACTGAGGGAGACCACGGAGACAACTGGAGACTACGGAGACCCACGGAGACCACCGAAGACCACCGGAGACTGAGGGAGACCACGAAGACTACTGGAGACTACAGAGACCCACGGAGACCACCGGAGACCACCGGAGACTACGGAGACCCACAGAGAACATCGAAGACCACCGAAGACGACCGGAGACCACCGGAGACGAACGGAGACCACCCTAGACCACCGAGACTACGGAGTCCCACGGAGACCATCGAAGACCACCGGAGACCTGCGGAGACCACCGGTGACCACCGGAGACCACCGGAGACCACAGAAGACCACCGGAGACCACCGGAGACTACGGAGACCCACGGAGACCATCGTAGACCACCGGAGACCACCGAAGATCACCGGAGACTGAGGGAGACCACGAAGACTACTGGAGACTACGGAGACCCACGGAGACTACCTAAAACCACCGGAGACTGAGGGAGACCACGAAGACTACTGGAGACTACGGAGACCCACGGAGACCACCAGAGACCACCGGAGACTACGGAGACCACCGGAGACCACCGGAGATCACCGGAGACCACCGGAGACTACCGGAGACTACGGACACCACCGGAGACTACAGAGACCATCGAAGACCACCGGAGGCCACCGGAGACCATTGGAGACCACCGGAGACTACGGAGACCCACGGAGACCATCGAAGACCACCGAAGACCACCGGAGACCACCGGAGACCACCGGAGACTGAGGTAGACCACGAAGACTACTGGAGGCTACGGAGACCCACGGAGACCACCTAAAACCACTGGAGACTGAGGGAGACCACGAAGACTACTGGAGACTACGGAGACCCACGGAGACCACCAGAGACCGCCGGAGACTACGGAGACCACCGGAGACCACCGGAGACCAGCGGAGACCACCGGAGACCACCAGAGACCACCGGAGACCACCGGAGACAACGGAGACCATCGAAGACCTCCGGAGGCCACCGGAGACCACCGGAGACCAACGGAGACCACCGGAGACCACCGGAGACCTCCGAAGACCACCGGAGACCACCGGAGACCACCGGAGACTACGGAGACCCACGGAGACCATCGAAGACCACCAGAGACCGGCGGAGACCACCGGAGACCACCGGAGACCACCGAAGACCACCGGAGACCACCGGAGACTACGGAGATCCACGGAGACCAACGGAGACCACCGGAGACCACCGAAAATCACCGGAGACTGAGGGAGACCACGCAGACCAATGGAGACCACCAGTGACCACGGAGACCACCGGAGACAACGGAGACCCACGGAGTCCACCGAACACCACCGGAGACTGAGGGACACCACGATGACTACTGGAGACTACGGAGACCCACGGTGACCACCGGAGACTACGGAGACCCACGGAGACCGTCAAAGACCACCGGAGATCACCGGAGACCACCGGAGACCACCGGAGACCACCGGAGACCACCGAAGACCACCGGAGATCGCCGGATACCACCGTAGACTACGGAGACCCACGGAGTCCATCGGAGACCACCGGAGACCACCGAAGATCACCGGAGACTGAGGGAGACCACGAAGACCACTGGAGAACACCAGAGACCACGGAGACCACCGGAGACTACGGAGACCCACGGAGACCACCGAAGACCACCGGAGTCTGAGGGAGACCACAAAGACTACTGGAGACTACGGCGACCCACGGAGACCACTGGAGACCACCGGTGACTGCGGAGTCCCACTGAGACCATCGAAGACCACCGGAGACCTTGGAGACCACCGGAGACCACCGGAGACCACCGGAGACCACCGGAGACCACCGGAGAATACGGAGACCCACGGAGACCATCGAAGACCACCGGAATCCACCGGAGACCACCGGAGACCACCGGAGACCACCGGAGACCACCGGAGACCACCGGAGACCACCGGAGACCACCGAAGACCACCGAAGACCACCGGAGACCACCGAAGACTGAGGGAGACCATGAAGACTACTGGAGACTATGGTGACCCACGGAGACCACCGAAGACCACCGGAGACTGAGGAAGACCACGAAGACTACTGGAGACTACGGAGACCCACGAAGACCACCGGAGACCACCGGAGACAGCGGAGACCCACGGAGACCATCGAAGACCACTGAAGACGACCGGAGACCACCGGAGACCACCGGAGACCACCAGAGACCACCGGAGACCACCGGAGACTACGGAGACCCACGAGACCATCGAAGACCACCGAAGACCTGCGGAGACCACCGGAGACCACCGGAGACCACCGGAGACCACCGGAGACCACCGGAGACCACCGGAGACTACTGAGACGCTCAGAGACCATCGGAGATTACCGGAGACCACCGAAGATCACCGGACACTGAGGGAGACCACGAAGACCACTGGAGACCACCAGTGACCACGGAGACCACCGGAGACTACGGAGACCCACGTAGACCACCGAACACCACCGGAGACTGAGGGAGACCACGAAGACTACTGGAGACTACGGAGACCGGCGGTGACCACCGGAGACAACGGAGACCCACGGAGACCATCGAAGACCACCGGAGACCCCGAAGACCACCGGAGACCACCGGAGACCATCGGAGACCATTGGAGACCACCGGAGACAACGGAGACCCACGGAGACCATCGAAGACCACCGGAGTCCACCGGAGACCACCGGGGAACACCGGAGACTGAGGGAGACCACGAAGACTACTGGAGACTACGGAGACCCACGGAGACCACCTTAAACCACCGGAGACTGAGGGAGACCACGAAGATTACTGGAGACTACGGAGACCCACGGAGACCACCGGAGACCACCGGAGACTACGGAGACCCACGGAGACCACCGGAGACCACCGGAGACCACCGGAGACCACCGGAGACCACCGGAGACCACCAGAGACTACGGAGACCATCGTAGACCACCGGATGCCACCGGAGACCACCGGAGACCACCGGAGACCACCGGAGACCTTCGAAGACCACCGGAGACCACCGGAGACCACCGGAGACTACGAAGACCTACGGAGACCATCGAAGACTACCGGAGACCTGCGGAGACCACCGGAGACCACCGGAGACCACCGAAGACCACCGAAGACCACCGGAGACCACCGGAGACTACGGAGACCCACGGAGACCAACGGAGACCACCGGAGACCACCGAAGATCACCGGAGACTGAGGGAGACCACGAAAACCACTGGAGACCACCAGTGACCACGGTGACCACCGGAGACTACGGAGACCCACGGAGACCGTCAAAGACCACCTGAGATCACCGGAGACCACCGGAGACCACCGGAGACCACCTGAGACCACCGGAGACCACCGGAGATCGCCGGAGACCACCGTAGACTACGGAGACCCACGGAGACCATCGGAGACCACCGGAGACCACCGAAGATCACCGGAGACTGAGGGAGACCACGAAGACCACTGGAGACCACCAGAGACCACGGAGACCACCGGAGACTACGGAGACCCACGGAGACCACCGAAGACCACCGGAGCCTGAGGGAGACCACGAAGACTACTGGAGACTACGGCGACCCACGGAGACCACTGGAGACCGCCGGAGACTACGGAGTCCCACGGAGACCATCGAAGACCACCGGAGACCTTGGAGACCACCGGAGACCACCGGAGACCACCGGAGACCACCGGAGACCAACGGAGACCACCGGAGACCACCGGAGACTACGGAGACCCACGGAGACCATCGAAGACCACCGGAATCCACCGGAGACCACCGGAGACCACCGGAGACCACCGGAGACCACCGAAGACCACCGGAGACCACCGGAGACTACGGAGACCCACGGAGACAATAGAAGACCACCGGAGGCCACCGGAGACCACCGGAGACCACTGAAGACCTCCGGAGACCACCGAAGACTGAGGGAGACCATGAAGACTACTGGAGACTACGGAGACCCACGGAGACCACCGAAGACCACCGGAGACTGAGGAAGACCACGAAGACTACTGGAGACAACGGAGACCCACGGAGACCACCGGAGACCACCGGAGACTACGGAGACCCACGGAGACCATCGAAGACCACCGAAGACGACCGGAGACCATCGGAGACCACCGGTGACCACCGGAGACTACTGAGACCCACGGAGACCATCGAAGACCACCGGAGACCTGCGGAGACCACCGGAGACCACCGGAGACCACCGGAGACCACCGAAGACCACCGGAGACCACCGGAGACTACGGAGACCCTCGGAGACCATCGGAGACCACCGGAGACCACCGAAGATCACCGGAGACTGAGGGAGACCACGAAGACCACTGGAGACCACCAGAGACCACGGAGACCACCGGAGACTACGGAGACCCACGGTGACCACCGAACACCACCAGAGATTGAGGGAGACCACGAAGACTACTGGAGACTACGGAGACCCACGGTGACCACCAGAGACTACGGAGACCCACGGAGACCGTCAAAGACCACCGGAGATCACCGGAGACCACCGGAGACCACCGGAGACCACCGTAGACTACGGAGACCCACGGAGACCATCGGAGACCGCCGAAGATCACCGGAGACTGAGGGAGACCACGAAGACCACAGGAGACCACCAGAGACCACGGAGACCACCGGAGGCTACAGAGACCCACGGAGACCACCGAAGACCACCGGAGTCTGAGGGAGACCACGAAGACTACTGGAGACTACGGCGACCCACGGAGACCACCAGAGACCACCGGAGACTACGGAGTCCCACGGAGACCATCGAAGACCACCGGAGACCTTGGAGACCACCGGAGAACACCGGAGAACACCGGAGACCACCGGAGACCATCGGAGACCATTGGAAACCACCAGAGACTACGGAGACCCACGGAGACCATCGAAGACCACCGGAGACCACCGGAGACCACCGGAGACCACCGGAGACTGAGGGAGACCACGAAGACTACTGGAGACTACGGAGACCCACGGAGACCACCGGAGACCACCGGAGACTACGGAGACCCCCGGAGACCATCGAAAACCACCGGAGGCCACCGGAGACCACCGGAGACCACCGGAGATCACCGGAGACCACCGGAGACTACGGAGACCCACGGAGACCATCGGAGACCACCGGAAACCACCGGAGACCACCGGAGACCACCGAAGACCACCGGAGACCACCGAAGACTGAGGGAGACCACGAAGACTACTGGAGACTACGGAGACCCACGGAGACCACCGAAGACCACCGGAGACTGAGGGAGACCACGAAGACAACTGGAGGCTACGGAGACCCACGCAGAGCACGGGAGACCACCGGAGACTACGGCGACCCACGGAGACCATCGAAGACCACCGAAGACCACCGGAGACCACCGGAGACCACCGGAGACCACCGGAGACCCACGGAGACCATCGAAGACCACCGAAGACCACCGAAGACCACCGGAGACCACCGGAGACTACGGAGACCCACGGAGACCATCGGAGTCCGCCGGAGACCACCGGAGACCTCCGGAGACTACGGAGACCCACGGAGACCACCAAAGACCACCGGAGACTGAGGGAGACCACGAAGACCACTGGAGACCACCAGAGACCAAGAAGATCGACGGAGACCACAGAGACCAATGGAGACTACCGGAGAACACGGAGATCGACTGAGACTCCGCAGACCCAGAGACCAAACACATCCACACAGACTCTTTAAGACCTCCGGAGACCAACTGAGACCACAGAGATCTACAGACCCCTATAGACCAACGGAGACAACGGAGATTGCCGGAGACCACCGGAGACTACGGAGACCCACGGAGACCACCGAAGACCACCGGAGACTGAGGGAGACCACGAAGACTACTGGAGACTACGGAGACCGACGGAGAACACCGGAGACCACCAGAGACTACGGAGACCCACAGAGACCATCGAAGACCACCGGAGACCACCGGAGACCACCGGAGACCACCGGAGACTACAGAGACCTACGGAGACCATCGAAGACCACCGGAGACCACCGGACACAACCGGAGACTACGGAGACCCACGGAGACCATCGGAGACCACCGGAGACCACCGGAGACAACCGGAGACTACGGAGACCCACGGAGACCATCGGAGACCACCGGAAACTACGGAGACCCATGGAGACCACCAAAGACCACCGGAGACTGAGGAACACCACGAAGACCACTGGAGACCACCGTAGACCAATAAGATTGACGGAGACCACAGGGACCAATGGAGACTACCGGAGAACACGGAGATCGACTGAGACTACGCAGACCCAGAGACCAAACACATCCACACAGACTCTTTAAGACCTCCGGAGACCAACTGAGACCACAGAGATCTACAGACCCCCATTGACCAACGGAGACAACGGAGATTGCCGGAGACCACCAGAGACTACGGAGTCAACGGGGACTTCCAGAGACCACTGGAGACCCACAGAGACCACCTGAAACCCCCGGAGACCACCAGAAACCACGGAGATCGACAGAGAACGCGTAGACCAATGAAGACCACTGGACACCACCGGAGACTACCGGAAACCACAGGGACCGACGAAGTCCCCAGAAGACCAACATCCAGTGGTCTCCTGTGATCTCCGCTGGTCTCCGGTGGTCTCCTCGGGTCTCAGTGGTCTCCACTGGTATCCGGTGGTCTCCGGTGGTCTCTGTGGTCTCCGGTGGTCTCCATTGGTCTCCAAGAGTCTGCCACATGATGTGCTATGAGCCTGCCGAAGCTGTCTGAGGATGATCTCACACTTCCTGGTTCTTAGCACTTTTCATGGTGCTTAGCAAGAGAAGACCCATATAATGCAAATGTACCTAGCATGTACTGACACATGATGTGCTTTGAGGGTGCCGAAGCTGTCTGAGGAGGGTCTCACACTCCCCGGTGCTTAGCACTTTTCATGGTGCTTAGCAAGAGAAGACCCATATAGTGCAAATGTACCTAGCATGTACTGACACATGATGTGCTTTGAGGGTGCTAAAGCTGTCTGAGGAGACTCTCACACTCCCCGGTGCTTAGCACTTTTCATGGTGTTTAGCAAGAGAAGACCCATAAAGTGCAAATGTACCTAGCATGTACTGCCATATGATGTGCTTTGAGGGTGCCGAAGCTGTCTGAGGAGACTCTCACACTCCCCGGTGCTTAGCACTTTTCATGGTGTTTAGCAAGAGATGACCCATATAATTCAAATGTACCTAGCATGTACTGCCATATGATGTGCTTTGAGGGTGCCGAAGCTGTCTGAGGAGGGTCTCACACTCCCCGGTGCTTAGCACTTTTCATGGTGCTTAGCAAGAGAAGACCCATATAGTGCAAATGTACCTAGCATGTACTGCCATATGATGTGCTTTGAGGGTGCCGAAGCTGTCTGAGGAGACTCTCACACTCCCCGGTGCTTAGCACTTTTCATGGTGCTTAGCAAGAGAAGACCCATATAGTGCAAATGTACCTAGCATGTACTGACACATGATGTGCTATGAGGCTGCCGAAGCTGTCTGAGGAGACTCTCACACTCCCTGGTGCTTAGCACTTTTCATGGTGCTTAGCAAGAGAAGACCCATATAGTGCAAATGTACCTAGCATGTACTGCCATATGATGTGCTTTGAGGGTGACGAAGCGGTCTGAGGAGACTCTCACACTCCCCGGTGCTTAGCACTTTTTTCATGGTGTTTAGCAAGAGAAGACCCATAAAGTGCAAATGTACCTAGCATGTACTGACAGCTGTCTGAGGAGGGTCTCACACTCCGTGGTGCTTAGCACTTTTATGGTGCTTAGAAGGAAGCCATGCACGTGCTCTCATACATCGACTATAGCGTGTTACTTGGGTAGGCCACCTGACACCACAGTTGGCAGCTATCAATGGTCCTTACTGGGACAGGTCTTTGGTGCAACCTACATTGCATGTCATGTCACACAAATCTGTGGATCTATATATCTATACTATTCAACCATTGATACATTGGAAGGGACGGAGGTTCCATTATTTATCAATATTACGATATATTCCAAGGATGAGGAGCTAGCTAGCTAGCTAGCTGTTTTCCCACTATAACTCACCTATGCCTACAGTATGTGCATCAGCTAGATAGCTAGATAGCTACGTACGTAGCATGGCTAACGGTTTAATTAACTTGCTTGCTAACTGTCTCCCACTTCCTCATGTTCTCCTTCTTCAAGTTTCGTGGGTGCAGAGCATTCCTCAAAGTAACAGAAAAGGCCGGCGTCGATAATTTCTTTTCCCGACAGAGGTAGAAGCATAGGTTGGACTAGTATCTATGGTAGAAGCCAGCGTACACGTGCCTTTTGCTGGTGTATGTGTATATTGCCATATTAAAGTTGTACTGGTAGTGGCGGTGCTTACCCACGTTGTACACTGGTTTAATACCTGCCTGAGAAGCATGCTTTATAGGGCCAGTACCAGCAATGTAATTCATGCACATACTAACAGTACCAACCAATTCATGAACTAATGCACACAATCCATGCATACTTTATCACTGTATTATATACAAATACAATTCCCTATAAACGTATAACCGTTGTACAAGAGTTAATTAATAATAACAGAAATAATTCAAAACAACATAATGTGCCGTTATAATCTCAATTGTCTTGCACAGGTGTGCGCACTCCTCATGTTTTCACTGTCTCTCGTAAGAGATGCTGAACAGCTCCTCGATTCTCGAGCTTCTAGCACTTGCCTTGGTATCTGCCAGCCTTACCCCCTCCCTTGCCACTCATCACGTCAGCTATCCTTTATGGCAAACCACAGAGCTACCTGAAAACAACACTGCACAGTCTAACATGCCAAGTAACTTCATCTCTGAAGACTTCTATGCTCCAAACATATACACACTCAGCTATTCCACATTTTGGGACACGAGCATACATCCAACCATACAATTCATACAACCATACAATTCATACAACCATACAATTCAGATAACTATAGAGCCTGTCAAATGACTGTCGTGGTACCCGACAGCAATGAAGAACTCACTTTGGACCGAGTTCTTTGACTGTTTCCACTTTTCCTGCCAACAGAAACATCCCAGGGCCTCGTTTACCTCCCACAGTGACAAAGGTAAGCACACCCTTCTCAGATAGCTGGTTGCCAAGAATATTCATAAACTCTCCATCTCCATCATCTCTGCAAGTTACAAATATAGGAGGGAAAAACCACCAAAATCCTCCATAATACAGTATCTATCTTCATGATCACCTGGTACGCACTAGCCCAAGGATTTTCACAATAAGTCAGACAGTATGGTGACTATACAACCACCTTCATCAGTGTCTATCCTGATCAAATGATGTGCTCACACCAATGCCTTAATTCTCATGCATGCAAGTATACTTACCTGTGAAAAACACGGCCAGCGGGGCAGGAGGGTCCTGCTGAAGGTGCTGTGTGGCCAGCATCACTGATAGGTCTCGCAACAGGATACCAGAGTGCTGCATTGGAGGAACCACACAGAGTTTGCTCCAACCATGCACCGTGCACATCCACACGCGCACGTTCACACACATGCACAAACACACAAACACACACACTTTGCTCTTCCTTCTTCTTGCAACTTTTTAACTGCAGCAAGATGGTCTTCAGGGCCGGAGCTTAGAACAAGGAGGCAAGTGCAAGGTCCCGCATCACATGTTAGTGTCCACTCCAACCATCTCGTCGGGGAGACCACGACCTCTAACCTACAGTGAACATGCAAGTACGCATGTGGTGATATAACACAGCATCTCTGCTAAATATACAGCCCATTCGCACTATTATACACTGACTGCTGCCCGTGTGAAAAGGCATTTCAGAGGAAGTTTCAAGAATCAAAGGAGAACCACAATGCAGGGCTTTGCACGCCGCAAACAGGGTAGTCAGGTGGTGTCCGGCGTCTCTATCCCACTCATGTCGGCATTTCACGCAGCTGAGACAGCACACACACACACACACACGCAAGACTATACTCCAATGTGCTAGGGACTGCACAGGCAACTACAATCTAAACAGCTTGACACTTTCAATGTACATACAACTGGTAATAGCTGCAATCAAATCTTCCTGTGTTGTCACAGGTTGTGAGTAAGTTGGCAGACATTGCAATTCGTAAGTACGACCCAATCCTCTCCAACCTGAAGCAGTGTTGCTTGCATTTCACTCACTTCTGCCAACTCTGGATCTTCCGGTTGCAGCCAGCAAACATTTACTGCAGTGCCAGCCAGAATGTCACTATTGCACTGCCTCTCAATAACTCTCATCTGTTCAGGTGTCAGGCTTTCGTGTTGAGTTCAATAAAGGACTTGTTGTCTTCTCCAGTCACGAGGTTCCTAAATATGTGAAAGATGAAGGACACCATTACTCTGACATTGTGGACACAAAAACTACAACCAATGTCTAAATTACAAGACACTTGATTCTTGCCCATGATGCCACCTCACCATGAGGTAGTCTTGAAGCCATACAGCTTGTCTGCAACAGCAGTGATCAAGTGTTACTTCATACAGTGTAGTACACCGTACCCACACCTTTTTATTCAGTCACTGAAACGTCTGAATTACTTTAAAATGTGCGCTAGTGCGTACCAAAAGGGTCATGACTGATGTACCTAGCCACTCAGGACTCTACATACAGTATACTAGTCTCACATAGCCAGATACCTTTCTGTCTACATTTTTGCAACAGCCACATCCCTCCCCCCCCCCTCTACACACACAATTGGGTAGAGTACATAAGGATTTACTGTCTGGAAAGACACATGAAGGAGGTACGTGGTCTTACTGCCGACTAACCTGAGTGCTGCTGCATGTGGTCAAACCGACGTCTCCAGTCGACCTCCACGTGCACCTCACTGCCCTCCTCCAGAGGTTGAACCGTGTAATGCACTGCTTGTGGGCTTGCGCAGCACACGAAGGACAGCTCGGCCTCCTACGGTGCCCCCGTCATCTGGCTGTGGGGGTAGGGACACACACGACATAAACCTCAGGCTAACACAGCATGCAGGCACACGCACACACCGTGTGAGCCTTAACCACAAACCTGCATAGCGTACACGAACTTGCATAGCAAGTTAAGTCGCGCTACATACCTGGCCGCCTCCCTCAGGAAACAGGACCGACGGTGTCCTACAAGACAACCTCGTAGCAATCTCGCCCATCAAATCGGGCAGGCTTGCATGACAACACACGCGTTGCCAAGGACATGGCATACGAATTCCTCTGGCAAGCAAACGACATCACATGCGATGAGCTGAAAAACAGCGTAGTCAAAGAAGAGGCTGAGCGCGTTGCAAGGCGCGACTACTATGTAATTGTCAGTGCGTAGCCAGCACGCGGCCATTTTAAAGTATGACCAATACAAAAACGCGTATATATACATGCACAGGCAAACAATTAGCATTAACGCATTCCTGGCGCCGACCACAAGGGGGACTGTTGTTAGGAGTGTGACTAGCGGCCCAGGGCTGTTAGGCAAGGGGGGCGGGACAAGGGTGCTATAAAAGGAGCACAGCAAAGGGGTGAACACAAACCACTGCCAGTGCAGCCACCATGCTGCCCCTCAGCTCTTACCGGTATCTTGGACTGGTTCAGAAACTCTACTAGTGCCTCAAGGGAGCCCAAAGTGGAGGCCTGGACATACACACCAAATTCCTGACACTTGATTGCATTCAGTGTTTCCTGCAGACTTCTTCTCGCTCTGTCCTGCAACACATGGGGCATACACACACACACACACAGCATGCATGCGGTGCAGATGGGATGTTGGCAGGCTTAAAGCAAGAGGTGACGAGTGCACTCCCCAGCCAACCAAAGCTGCTGGAGTCCTGTGCGCTCTCCTGTGTGCGCAGCAAGGCGCATCAATCAATCTCACTGCAAAGCTGTTGTGGTCAAAGTACCAGTTGAGGGTACTAGTAAATCTCTGGACTCGCACTAATCAAGCTCACTTATAATATTTTATAACTATTATGTAAACTTCAAATTCACCCAAGGAAATTATGTTCACCATGAATTCAATTATATATATATTCACGTACAGTCAGCTCATAGAGTCACAGGGTACTACAGTATATGAAATTGCTTCTTCAGTTCAACCATCAAATGCCAATCACTCTTTTGCAAGTCTTCCCGAAAGTACTCTTTGACTGCGTCAATGGACTGCCGACTCACCTGCAGACAGACGGGTTGGTACTCCAACCTGTCAGCACAGCTCACACGCTCACTCACACATTTACCTTGCTAACAAGGAGATCTGTCTCATCAAAGTGTCGCCCCACAAGTCTGGGTGCTTCCCCAGGTACGGGTTCAATCTTAATGCACACTTCCTGGCCTTTGCGTGCAGCTTCCACAGCTTTATGGTTAACCTCCAAGCTGGTGACCACACCAAGATCACAGAACTGCAAGCACAACATACGTGCGGGGTCAGAGGGGTCGGGTGCAGGAGAAGAGAAGATATTGGGTACAAGGGGGATTGTCAAATTACACAAGACATGTCACACTTATCCGTACCTCTCTTGTGGGGACCGTCAGGGGAGTGCCCTGCTTCACCACACCTCCTTGAACTTCCACTCCAACGACAATGGGGTCTCTCTTGTTGAAGACACAGTTGGGCAATATCCTAAGCTTACAAGGAAAGACTGCAATGTCTTTGTACTGCTCACGAAAGCGTTGCTTCAACTCCTGTGTAGGATTAATGACAAAGGAACAACAGCCAGTGCACCAAATCTTAGACCATCAAGGATCATTTAGGACACTCCATTAGCCAAAATTAGGCTTATAGCATCCACTGACACAACATGTCTATACAGAGCTCCAGACCCAAACTCTCTGTACAATTTCTTAAATTTATATTACTGGCATATGAAACATATTACTGGCGTATGAAACATATTACTGGCGTATGTAGCACACTAGTCTTGGCCCGCAGTCAGAATCCAGGGCTAGCAACAGTCCAGCAACAAATTCCAGGATGACACCTATTTGTGTGGATCCAGTAGTAGCACTCTGCAGTCTACATGCAAGCAGCACACACACAGCTCACCTCTCTGTAACCCAAAAATTTGTCAAATAAGTGGTAGATTATGTCCGCTGAGAAGATATGCACCCCAACACTGTCCGCGTACTCCTGTGCTTCACGCTCCACACGAATGTCAAAGGCAAGGATCACAGCATACCTGCACAGATGGGATGCACTGGGACCTGATCACACCGTGGCAGAAAGACGCCGAGGGTGATTGTACTATGGCATGCTAATGTTCACACTTCAAACTGCACACAGAGGTCGTCTCTGCTCCTGCTCTCTGCACCAAAGGCACTGTGGCCACCATAGTGGTCGCCATGAACGGAGCAAACAAAATAGAGTGGACATCTGGCAAGACTGGCCAAAACCAAGCTGACTCGCTTGGATCACATAAGGAAAGGTTTGTCTGCACTCGTGGACTGTTGTGCAGCCTTCATCGATTATAATTCTACAAAGGACAAAGGATTATTGCCCGGGTGATGACTTAAACAGTCAGAAACGCAAAAACAGGTCAGCCATTTTAGCTGCAAGCTGTAAACAGTGTGAACGATGCACCATGTTCGTAATATCGCCGCCACACTGTAGCTCGCTGACTTCATTCTGCCACACTGTGACCACAGGCTCAGCCAAAGCTAGTCAGTCATGAAGTCACAGCATCGGTATGCATGCGGACAGCCGTGCACCCACTCCTTCTTATGCTCCAGCATCACAGACGCCTTCATCACATCTCGCTTGTGCACAGGACCAATATTCACTCCAAAGTACTGCAGTGCGGGGTGGAGCAGCAAAGGGGTGAACACAAAACACTGCCGGTGCAGCCACCATGCTGCCCCTCAGCTCTTACCGGTATCTTGGACTGGTTCAGAAACTCTACTAGTGCCTCAAGGGAGCCCAAAGTGGAGGCCTGGACATACACACCAAATTCCTGACACTTGATTGCATTCAGTGTTTCCTGCAGACTTCTTCTCGCTCTGTCCTGCAACACATGGGGCATACACACACACACACACAGCATGCATGCGGTGCACATGGGATGTTGGCAGGCTTAAAGCAAGAGGTGACGAGTGCACTCCCCAGCCAACCAAAGCTGCCGGAGTCCTGTGCGCTCTCCTGTGTGCAGCAAGGCACATCAATCATTCTCACTGCAAAGCTGCCACAGTGTGAGCTATGCCATACCCCACCGCTCTTGCAGACAGCCTTCTAGTCCATGGAACCTGCTCACCTTCAGCACTTCCACTTCATCAGCATACTTAGCCACAAAGACAGGCGTGCCGGCCACTGTTTTGTCCAAGTCCTTCCCTGTAATCTTCACACCTTGGGATCCCGCCAACTGTTTGTGTTGAATGTATGCACTCTGCAGGCAAGCACAGCAAGGTGTGGCACGTCACAGCCCCGCGTCACTATCAGCCCCACATTATTCATCCATCACCTTCACTCTTAGCTCTCTCAACGGTTGCGGTGTAAGCAGAGCACGCACTTGAGTGGTGAAGGGGCCATCCCCACCACACAAAACCAGTGTGTCCCCTTCCTTCAGGAACCCATTACGGAGAATCACATCCACAGTCATCCCTAAACCAGGAATGGACTTGACCTTCAGAGAAAAGCGCAGACAAAGCAGTAAGCCGGGGCATGCGTTATACACTAACACATGCCGCTCACCTCCAGGACATGGCATTCAAGATTCTCTGAGAACTTCAGCTTCTCAATATGTTGCTTCTGACTCAGCATTACCAGCAGTGCCATGAGGTCTCCCATGCCATCACCTGTGATTGCAGACGTTGGACACACAGGGACATACTCTTTGAAGTTGACTTTCTCCCAGAACAAGGCAACATTCAGCTCCTGTAGGGCAGAAGGACTGCGGCTGCACCACTCTCAGCACAGCTCCTGTTTACATCCGCATGCAGTGCACTGTATGAACAGAGCACTATGAGCATTCTAACAAATGTATTAGCCCGACCTACACCACACAGACCACACCTCAGCAACAACAAACATGCACTGGCTCACTTGTTCTGCAAACTGTCCGACAACCTGCTTGTACAGCTCATCAAACTGGGAAACAGATGTTGGCTTTTGCCTTTTCAGGTTGTCATGGATACTGCAAAGCGGATTGCGTTTCCAGTCCAACAAGCAATCCACCTTGTTCAAGGCCACCACAAAAGGGACTTTCCCGCGTTTTCAAATGTTTATTGACTCAATTGTCTGTGGCTCCAGCCCGTGCATGACGTCCACCACCAGCACGGCAAGATCACACAGCGACGAACCACAGGTGCAAAGGTTGCTGAAGGACTCATGACCTGGCGTGTCAATGATGAGGAGGCCAGGTACGCGCAGGTCCTGTCGAGAGAACTACACCAAACAGTAGCAGACAATACAAAGACATGTGAAAGCCTTTCTAATCAAAGGAGCCCTTGAACATAATCTTTGTCCTTCAGAGTCCCCACTATTCAAAGCTCTATCTAAAACACATCCTAACACTGCACATCCTACTTCGTTTTCCTGTGCTCTTTTAGGGCTCAGTGTTCTTTATTTTCCATTCTCACGGTACTAAGCAGCAGCTGCATGCTGCTGATGGCTGTTAGAACAAGCACAGCAGTGCCCCCTAGTCCTTGTAGGGTGTCTAGGGAAGACCACTAACAGCAACTTTGGCACCACAACACAACTCTGCTAAATAGCAATGATTGAGCATTTCACACATGTAGCACAGTATAGATTGTAAATTGTACAACGTTTCGCTCACCAAGGTCTTGGTCAGGCACGCACGTATGTACATAATGCTCAATCAACACCATTGACATTTACAAGCCCCACAGCCATGAGCCTGCCTGTACCTGTACATGCATGCCCCTTACTCCTCCACCACACCCACCTCCTTCAGGTGCCCTGTTTGGCCTCTGATAGCTTCCTGCGGCACAAACGTTGCACCAATTCGCTGTGTGATCCCACCGGCCTCCCCATCCTGGACATTGGTGCGCCGGATCTGTGCATGCATGGTCCGAGACACTTGCATGGCTCGCAATAGGGAGGGTACATGCACACGCAGGCTGTACTCACCTTGTCCAGAATCTTGGTCTTCCCTGTATCCACATGACCCAAAACACACACTACAGGAGACCTAAGGACTTCCAAACTTGTTTCTGCGTCTGCTCTTTGCCTGCGTTTCTAGAGAGGAACAGTAAAGAAACATTGGGTCAGAGAAGGAGACTGCAGTTGGGGCACCTCCAGCTCCAGCTACCTCCAGCCGACGACACACTCTGGCTCTCTGCCTCTCCGGAGCTGGAAGGGTTTCGTCTTCAGATTCACTGCTGTTCTCAGACTCTTCAGACACATCGGAGTCGCCCTCATCTGCCACTGCAGCTTCCTGTGCTACCACAGCATGTGTGCTGTGCCTGGTATGAGAAGCAACCACTGACGCTTCCACCTCTTCCTCTTACCCTGCTCTCCGGTCATACCTCACAGGTCTTCGCTCACCTTGGGACTCGGAGTGCAGGCCAGGGATGTTAACACCTGCAACACAAAAGGCATTCTGCGGCACACACACACACACACACACACACACACACACACACACACACACACACACACACGCGCGCGCGCGCGCGCGCGCGCACACGCACGCACGCACACGCACACACACACACAAGCGCATACACTCGTACACAGCAGGAGCAGCAGTACTGACCTTGCGCCTTAAGGACCTCTGCCTGCTGCTTTTCCTTCCGCTCACGCTCTGACTTGGTCAGCCACTTTCCCTCCTTCTTCAAGCGGTCACGCTTCTCCTTTTCTTTCTCCTTCTTCTGCTTCTTCTCCTCCTCCAGCCTAAGCTGCTCCAGCCGGCGACGCTCTGCCTCCTCCTCTGTCGACACACGCTGCCGCTCCTCCTCTTCCTCACGCTGTTGCTGAGCAGCACGAATTGCCTCCAGGCGTTTCTTGATAGCAGCTCCAACCACAGACTTTGAGTGAATTGGCCGCCATTTTGTTCAGCTTGCTGAGGAGTATAATAATTATAATTATATGAATATCTACGATTATCTAGCTCGCCTGCTAGTCCCTCTACCTAGGGGACGCTCTTCTCTTCAACGCCATCGAACGCCCGGTGGTGGACTGGCCCTTGGTTGTCTTTCTTGCGCCGCCACCAGCCGCTCGGGTGTAGAACAGGCTCTCCTCTCCCTTGTCCATGAGCAGGTCCTCTAGAGACACGCCCGAGCCGCCGCCGTCGAACAGGTGCTTTGTTCTGGGGAACTTGTATCAACATCACAGACCACAGACACTACAGCAGCCAAATGATGAAGCATAAAATGTCTGTTACAAAACATGCTATTTGCATGTTCCTTTTGATACTTTGCCACACAACTTTCCCTTTCGTGCTGAGTCTGCGACAATACTGAAATGCAAGTGTTGTGCCCGAGAGACTATGTCCCTATTCTACCTGCTTCCGAATGGCTTTGTCCATGTTCTACAGCAACATATATAGGGAGCAGCTGCCACGTCCTGCCAAAGGGCGGGCAGGGGTGCACTGTGCAGCAGACTAACCTGGCTAAGCTTCCCGACGTTGCCAGCACTCTTCTGCTTAGCCACGCCTCCAGATTTGGCCCCGCCCCCTTCTGCACCAACGAGACAGCTTGATTGACTAGTAACACGTATCTGCATGAATCAATACCATATAAATCCCCCTCGTCGCCCCCACATTACCCACTCTTCTGCGTCTTCCGTTGTTCTTGCTGCGAACATTTGAGGGCGGCGGCTTCTTCCGATGCCCTTGAGCCATCGCGCTCGCAAGAGCCATGTGGGTATTTCACTACTGGCCTGCAGAAAAGGGTAAGCCGCCACGTTAGTATTACCACACGCTATATCGCGCCTACTTCATGTATAAATCATAGGCACACTTGCACACATCTGCTGGTCTCCACGTTATGCTTGCCACTGCACTCCAATTATGACCCGGTGCAAGCTTTCGCCTGACTGGTATAATGCCTATGCGCGGCTTGTGCAGAACCCCCCGGAACTGGGAGATCAATAAGTGCATTCCATATTCCACTCCATGCCCTCGCCACCGGGCAACCGGCTGAATACAACCGTTCTCTCCTGGTGAAAGCATTCTGGCTACGCGAGACTAGCTCGTACGCTGTAACAGCCTGGAACAGCATGGCAGAAGGAATCCTTAGATTAACAGTGCCAGAGCGTTCTTGACACAGCTTGGTGCGACTAGGACATTTGGATAACAGCTGCGCGAAGTTTACTAACCAAAACAAGCGCGCGCACCACCACAAGAAGCCAGTCAGCTGTTCCTCTCTTCGTGGTAAATGTTCCATTCCAAATCGGCACATTCCCACTCCAAATTTAATATTCAATTTTCCTGACCTTCGAACAGCCGTGCACAAAGCTGCTCGAAGCAAATTTGACCAAATTAACAATTAAATATCTTAAAGGAACTGTCTGTGAATATTAAAAAATAAAAAAAAAATAAAAAAAAAAAAAAGGAATTTCTGATATTTATATAATATTATTATTGATAAAAAATGTGCATAAGTTGCTCCTCAGAAGGTCCAACCCGGTTCTCGACAGATATGGTTCAATTCCATTGGGGGAGACCAGCCACCGGTATCCCAGTCCCCCCCTAATGGGGCCGGCACTACAGTGCCGTGTGGCTGACCTTGCCGCTCGCATGGCGTACACGACTTTGGTTTCGAACCCTGGAGATTTGGATTGGCACGCTGAGTGATAGCACAACTCGCCACCGCGGCGCACCTATTTAGGTAAATTGATTTCTCCTACTTATACTTAAAGCCTGGGCATAGCTCCTATACATGTAATGTATTAGCGCGCGGTGGTAAAATTAGCGAAACGGTCGCGACCTGGAACAACGAAAGGCCACGCATGGGCTTATATTTCAAGGTGCGAAGTGCGAAAGCTCTCTCAAAGGCAACCTGGAGTGCACGTAAGGGAGGCCGTTGCACTTGTATCGCTTGCATGGGACGGCATGAGCAACAAAGGCGCGCCCGACTGTATACATCTAATGTATTAGCGCGCGGTGGTGAAAGTAGCGTAACGGTCGCAACCCGGAACAACTAAAGGCCATGCGTGGGCTTGTATTTCAAGGTGTTAAGTGCGAAAACTCTCTCAATGGCAACCTGGAGTGCACGTAAGGGAGGCCGTTGGTCTTGTATCGCTTGCATGGGACGGCATGAGCAACAAAGGCGCGCCCGACTGCGTAGTATGAGCAAGACCAGGTCCTGTTCGCAGTGGGCGTATGAGGGCGAGGTGGAGAAGTCGGCGGAGGAGGCCTCTAAGGGTCCGTGCATGTTGCTTAACATTTATGCCCAATGTATAGTTTAATGTATACGTATAAATGACAACGTTGTGTGCATGCACTGATACCTCAATATGGCGCCATAGACAGTACGAATGTTAGAGCATCTGTATGATGGCGCAAGCAGAGCAGTGCGGAACTGGAGGGTGTGTGGGTTCCTTTCCGCTGCCCAGTGGACTCAAGATTAAG
>OX465041.1:27500-82500 GCA_949841015.1 Aplysina aerophoba
CAGCCCCTTCTCCTTCATCAGCTGCAGTAGCGTCTTCCTCCACAATAGCTTGCTTATCATCCCCAGGACGCTTACGTTTGAAGAAACCAAGCTAGGCACAGACACAGTAGAGGAAGATGCACAAGTGTGTGTGTGTGCGTGCACGCAAGCATGTGTGTACATGTGTAGAGGTGTGTACAAGTGTGCTTGCTCACAAGGTACAGGACGATAAAGACCGCAATGATGAGAACAATGGCCACTGCAATGGGTACAGCAATGGCCCACCATGGGACCTCCTGCGAGGTTGGAGGCCGAGGTTCAACTCGCACCTCCACAATCACCTGCACATAATTGAGTATTGGCATGTAATAAACACTTAAACTGTGGAGCCCACAGGGAACCCCCTGCAGCACCAAATGCCAACTTGAGGTGTCATACAATGTAACACCTAAACACTGCATAACAATAGTGTTGTGGCTACAATTTGACCCTTCAAAGCACTCCTAGAAGTGTGGGAGTTATCTTGGGGCAAACTGCCCAGTATCCCCATCACGTGTGCACTGCTCAGTCAAGCAAGAGTCAAGTTTTCGCTCATGCACGCACCACGTACATGAGCAAATCAGACGACCACGCTAACCACGCAATGCGTTGCAGGTAACAAGGATGGCCAAGCACACCAACTCAACCTGCAGATGACTCACGGTGTGCTGGTTATTGCTGTTGTCTCCCTCCTCCACATTTGGGTCCGTGATGGAGAACTCAGCCAAGAACTCCAGGGTAGTACCAACAGTGGCAACCTGTAGCAGGTTCATGGTGATCACATGATCATCACATGATCATCACCTCCTATTCACTATCTGATTCTAAATCACCCACCGAAAACTGGTGGTCATCCACATAGCCAAACAGCGTGATGTTGATGACATCTTGAGTCCTCACAAATCGAGCCTCACACTGCACTGCTGCGCACCGAGATCTGTTTGAGCAGGTCTGCATAAGTGGAATCAAACGGTTTCACTACAACGGACTTGCACGGCACTCAGTTGGTTCACACTAACAGACTCACCACTTGACCGCCCTCTACACATGGCACATCGGGACCAATATCATCATGTCTTGCTCCTCCACCCAAGCCAAGGGGGTCCAGCGGAGGATCATATGTGCAACCAACTGTTGGACTAGTCTGCATGGAGACCACATTACACTAATCACCTTACCATAGCCCCGCCTTCCTTACCATAGCCCCGCCTACCTTACCATAGCCCCGCCTTCCTTACCATAGCCCCGCCTACCTTACCATAGCCCCGCCTACCTTACCATAGCCCCGCCTTCCTTACCATAGCCCCGCCTTCCTTACCATAGCCCCGCCTACCTTACCATAGCCCCGCCTACCTTACCATAGCCCCGCCTACCATACTACGACCCATCACACACCAAGCCTGTCACTCCACCACTGTCCCAGCGCACTAGGCCTACCCACATGTTGCACACGTACCCTGGACACTACTGGATACTAGCTAGCTAAGGCCCAGGGAGTCCCCAGGGAGTCTGCGGACACCTAATACACTGCATGCGTGGAAACAGGACTCACTGAGACAGAAGTGAGATAGAAGAGATAGGGGCTTCTTGTGCAACCACTTCTGTGTGGCACAAGCACCTCCAGCTGGCCAGAAGAAATTACAGAAGGGCCGCGGTTAAGGAAACAAAAGAGACACTGACATTTCTGCCAATTTCTGTAAACGATGATGGCAGTGATGTCTGGCGAGGGGAGTTGCGCTCCACCCTCAGCACAATGTCCGACTGCATTGTCCTGTGAGGAAATAAAATGGCTCATATTTGATGACCTTCAATCACTGTTCACACAAAGTACCTTGTGAACTGACCTTAGCGTGTGGCTTAAGGTTGATGACCAAATGAACGATACACACGATGAGTGAATTTCATCAAAAAGCATAGAAGAGCGTGTACGTCATCTCTAGAACTAGGCTCATATGCTTGTACGCTTGTATTACCGAGTTGTGGTCCCTCGAAGCACGCGCGTACAGGGCCTGAATGTGGACCTGGTTACCCGTCCCCGGCTTCGTTTGTGTGTAATGGTTGCAAGGCAATTAATTTTGTGCAAAACGTAATCACCCAATCTACCTTTTATTGTTAATTAAAATCTGGTTAGAGTACTCCACCTTAGAGCATGCACACTGATGGCTGCTTCTTTTGGTGGACAGCACAATTATACTACATAATTATATACATACCATATAATTACATACATACAAATAAGATACCTCACAACAAAGCTATTCAGAGCAATGCAGGTCTCCCAGTCCCCCCCTCCCCCCTCACCTCAGACCTCCTCTCTCCTTCCCCTCCCCTCCTCTCTCCTCTCCTCTCCCCTCCCCTCTCACCTCACACCTCCTCTCTCCTTCCCCTCCCCTCTTCTCTCCTCTCCCCTCCCCTCTCACCTCACACCTTTCCTCTTCTCTTCCCTCCCCCCTCCCTTCAGACCTCTCTCCTTCCCCTCCCCTCTCACCTCACACCTTTCCTCTCTCCTTCCCCTCCCCTCTCCTCCCCTCCTCTTTCCTCTTCTCTTCTCTCCCCTCCCCTCCCCCCTCCCCCATTCTACCTCCCCTTCCCCCTCACCCCCTCTCTCCTCTCCTCTTCCCTCCCCTCTCACCTCACACCTCCTCTCCCCTTCCCTCACCCCCTCTCTCCTCGCCACACTTACGTTACAACTGCATCAGCAGCAGCAACCACTTCAACATCCACTCTTCTGTTGTTGTTAGATGGATCTGTTTCTCTGTTCCTTTCTGGCATACTTGGACTGTACGAATACAATGCACAGACACAGACAATGCGTCCAACACACACAATGCCTTGAACAACCCTAACTGCACTTACGGGAGGATTGTAGCACTAATGCTGACGATTCTACTGCCCAGATCAATGGCCATCATATTCACAGTAACACTGAAATAGACTGTAACATTCACCTGCACAGGGAGATAGGAGCAGGAGTGGAGTGGTGGTGGGTGAATGAGAGAAGAGGGGCTGACATACATACATACGACGCCCTACCTCGCACCCATGGTTGCAACTCACTATAGCGTTGGGTCTGATCACGCCCAACAAGATGCAATCAACTGTGTTACTTGAGGGGAGCGGGGAGCACCTGTGAACGTCGGGGTTAGCTACGCGCCGAAAGCTCATGCCTTGAGAGAATGAAAACCGCACAGTAGGGCTAAACGCGTCGTCCATGCCGGCGGCTGACGCCACCACCGCACGGACAGCCACTTGCTCGTTAAAACCCAAAAGAACACGCGCGTCACTACACAACAACAAAGCACACAGGCCACGAATGAATGTCACCAAATATCGTGAATGTGTGTGTGTTTGTGGGTGTCCGTGAGCGAACCTGGGTTCCACAACAGTGAAGGACTGGAACAGCAGGTCAAACTCACACACATCATCGCTGCCACACCTGCGTTCGCCCACCACCTACATTGGGACATACCATATCACATTACTTTAGTACATGCGGTTGCCATGCCACCCACAAACCACTCACTGATGCAAAGGTGTTTCCAATGAGACGTGAGTAGATACGTTTATCCACGAGGTCAGTCCGCACATCCATTCCATTGGCTTTTTCTGGCACGTCCCCCTGTTCAACGTCAGCCTCAATTGCGGGAGTGATTGCTTCAGTCTGGATGTCCACATTTGCATTCTGAGTAACAAGAAACAACACCACCATGAAGAGAGCTGACTTGGGATGCTTGATATCAACCACCCGGGTACCTGGAGGGTTGCAGTCTGATTGACACAGGGCTGATCACCACCAACAGTAAGCATAAACTTCCCCGTGACAGCCGAGTTACCATCTTCAAACAGAACACGAGCTGGGAAGCCACCTTCCCGGCGGTCAGCATACACAGTATAATTCACAGCTGCAACGCGAGGTGAGAGATAGGAGAATCTTGGTTGGACCTGCTCCAACACAAGGTCAGTGCTCCATAGTGACCAGAGCCACTTCTAGGCAAAGTACATGTGGGCCTGGGCGGGGGACTAGGGCACATCTGCAGTCCGCAAGACTTGCCAGTGATTTAGGGGGAGACTCACCAACAACTTGATTAGGTTTAAAGCAGGACCCGCTGGCCCGCAAACAATACCGCACCATGGAACTGAAGGGAGCAGAGTACAGGGACTGCTAACGGTTACACTGAGGTGCAGCATGTGAGCAGAGTACAGGGACTGCTAACGGTTACACTGAGGTGCAACATGTGAGCAGAGTACAGGGACTGCTAACGGTTACACTGAGGTGCAACATGTGAGCAGAGTACAGGGACTGCTAACGGTTGCACTGAGGTGCAACATGTGAGCAGAGTACAGGGACTGCTAACGGTTACACTGAGGTGCAACATGTGAGCAGAGTACAGGGACTGCTAACGGTTACACTGAGGTGCAACATGTGAGCAGAGTACAGGGACTGCTAACGGTTACACTGAGGTGCAACATGTGAGCAGAGTACAGGGACTGCTAACGGTTGCACTGAGGTGCAACATGTGAGCAGAGTACAGGGACTGCTAACGGTTACACTGAGGTGCAACATGTGAGCAGAGTACAGGGACTGCTAACGGTTGCACTGAGGTGCAACATGTGAGCAGAGTACAGGGACTGCTAACGGTTACACTGAGGTGCAACATGTGAGCAGAGTACAGGGACTGCTAACGGTTACACTGAGGTGCAACATGTGAGCAGAGTACAGGGACTGCTAACGGTTACACTGAGGTGCAACATGTGAGCAGAGTACAGGGACTGCTAACGGTTACACTGAGGTGCAACATGTGAGCAGAGTACAGGGACTGCTAACGGTTACACTGAGGTGCAACATGTGAGCAGAGTACAGGGACTGCTAACGGTTGCACTGAGGTGCAACATGTGAGCAGAGTACAGGGACTGCTAACGGTTGCACTGAGGTGCAACATGTGAGCAGAGTACAGGGACTGCTAACGGTTACACTGAGGTGCAACATGTGAGCAGAGTACAGGGACTGCTAACGGTTACACTGAGGTGCAACATGTGAGCAGAGTACAGGGACTGCTAACGGTTGCACTGAGGTGCAACATGTGAGCAGAGTACAGGGACTGCTAACGGTTGCACTGAGGTGCAACATGTGAGCAGAGTACAGGGACTGCTAACGGTTGCACTGAGGTGCAACATGTGAGCAGAGTACAGGGACTGCTAACGGTTGCACTGAGGTGCAACATGTGAGCAGAGTACAGGGACTGCTAACAGTTGCACTGAGGTGCAACATGTGAGCAGAGTACAGGGACTGCTAACGGTTGCACTGAGGTGCAACATGTGAGCAGAGTACAGGGACTGCTAACGGTTACACTGAGGTGCAACATGTGAGCAGAGTACAGGGACTGCTAACGGTTGCACTGAGGTGCAACATGTGAGCAGAGTACAGGGACTGCTAACAGTTGCACTGAGGTGCAACATGTGAGCAGAGTACAGGGACTGCTAACGGTTACACTGAGGTGCAACATGTGAGCAGAGTACAGGGACTGCTAACAGTTACACTGAGGTGCAACATGTGAGCAGAGTACAGGGACTGCTAACGGTTACACTGAGGTGCAACATGTGAGCAGAGTACAGGGACTGCTAACGGTTGCACTGAGGTGCAACATGTGAGCAGAGTACAGGGACTGCTAACGGTTACACTGAGGTGCAACATGTGAGCAGAGTACAGGGACTGCTAACGGTTACACTGAGGTGCAACATGTGAGCAGAGTACAGGGACTGCTAACGGTTGCACTGAGGTGCAACATGTGAGCAGAGTACAGGGACTGCTAACAGTTACACTGAGGTGCAACATGTGAGCAGAGTACAGGGACTGCTAACAGTTACACTGAGGTGCAACATGTGAGCAGAGTACAGGGACTGCTAACGGCTACACTGAGGTGCAACATGTGAGCAGAGTACAGGGACTGCTAACGGTTACACTGAGGTGCAACATGTGAGCAGAGTACAGGGACTGCTAACGGTTGCACTGAGGTGCAACACGCGAGACTACTTACCTGGTCTTGTCCACAGCTAGCTCTGATACACTGGGTATCACATCGGCGGTCAGGACAAGTACACTTCGAGATCTAAAGAGACAGCAAGAGGACCACACCTCCTCTCATTCAACTACGTATTAAATTCTAATTACTACAGCATTTAATAAGTCTGCACACTAACCCTAACCCTACTGCAATTTACACGTTCGCTCTAAAATTCATCATTCTATTTACTGCCATGGAAAAAAATGTTTGAGTGAATTGTAATTCCGACAGTTTTCCTGTCTCTCTAATTTCTCCCATGAAACTGCAACTTTCGTCACATCCGACTGGAAGCAATACAATACAGTAGCAACCACAAAATGGCTGTGTGGATAGGAAGAACGCGGTCAACACAGATGAATACTTCCTTTCTGCATATGCTTGTTCCTTCTCTGTACCTAACTAAGTGCAGTGTCAATGTCAACATTGGTGAAATCTCTGGTACTACACTAGCCAGGATGAAATTGGACAGATGGATCTTGTCAATTAACCAGACGTTTCGACCCCAATCCCAATTGATTGGGAGAAGGCACAGGTTGTGGACAGTCATCCACACTACACACAGTGATGCACACTGGAGGCATGGCACATCAGATCGGAGAGGAACAATCTAAATAGAGATGTAGGCCCATTGCCATCCACCTATAAGCCTCTTATTTATTCCCCAACTTCTTAACCCACTCAGTCATTACCACTACCATTAACTCACTGCATGCTTAGACTCTGAACTATAAACATTACGTAATTCCACATTCAATTGTCACCTTTACTTTCCCGCCCCCGCCTTTATTTACTTTCCCGCCCCCGCCATCTCCACCTCCTTTAAAACATGTACAAAAGTGCTTGCCTTGTACGCAGATCACCACTGACGAAGACCCCTGGATTGGGGTCGATCGAAATGTCTGGTTAATTGACAAGATCCATCTGTCCAATTTCAGCCCGGCTAGTGTAGTACCAGAGATTTCGCCATGACGACAATACCTAGCCACACAGAAGTCTTCAGAAATGTCAACATTGTTGTTGTTCAGGAAGTGCAGTCAATGTCAACATTGCTGTTGTTCAGGAAGTGCAGTCAATGTCAACATTGCTGTTGTTCAATTTTCTCAGCAGTTCAGTTCCACAATGGAACTTCAGTGCTCTTAAATCGTTTCCAGACTGCAGTAACTGCAGTTCACATGGTCATTTCTAAAATGGCAAACTAAAATCCCTCAAATTACAAAAATAACCCTAAAATGTTCTTCACTGTAGTTCTAATGACCTCAAATGACAATGTTTTGGTGCACAATATTGTACAGGGATACCATCCACGACATGAACCCACAGACCACACACACCTGACCATGCACCAACGAACACAGACGTACCTGAGCACAAACATCTTGCGACTTTGGAAGGCTCCAATAACTAGATCTACAGAGAGAATCAAAATGTGTTTCCACTGCATCACCGTGACTGTGCAAGCCAGATGCCCACCATTGTGACAGTTGCCATCAATGTCTGTGTTCCCCTCAATAAAGGCTCCAAAGGAAGTCAGGCCATTCAGCAAGGATTCTTCCAGGTTAAGAGCACTGCCAACAATGGTCTGAGATAACACTGGAATTGGACTACCATTCTGCCCTGAATAGATGAAGACTGTTCCCGGCTGTCCCTCGCCATACGGTGCACTCACAGCCAGCTCTGAAAACAGCAAGCAGCATAGCAACCCCGATAGCAGAGGAATCTACTGGTCCATGGCAAACAACACTGTGGTCAACTGACCGTCATATCCGTCACCATCCAGGTCACCCAGAGCTGTCAGTGCATGACCAAACCTGGCGAAGGTCACTTCACCCACAATACGCGTTCGGTTGGCGTCACTCACCTGTTGAAAGAGAGAGGGGCATACTATTTGCATTACACCAACCTAAAGCTATCTGTACAGATCTACCCAAGCCTGGAGCAGCAAATATGCGCAGAGCTACAAAAGCAAGCGTCTTTACTTGAATCAGTGCTGGAAAACCCCCATGGATTCTCCCATCTCATCACTGGATGTGTCAGAGAACTCAAACCATTCACAGAGAGGAAAACCCCAAATACTGTCACCGGTGTCTCATGCTCTGCAATTACTGATTATGACACTCAGGTGACGCCTTGAGTGTCACTTACGACACCCATGGTGACGCACTTCATCTTACTGAGACAACCACCTCACTCTAGCCTGCACTGTCTGGATTACCTAGACAAGTTACAGCCCCAGATTCATGTCCAGTCTCTGCACAGCAGGAGCTGGTTTGGCCACAGACAGCACGGCTGCCTATGAGCATCATCACCAGGTTGAAGGTAGACATTAATTACTGAGGGGTAACGCAGCTTCTGGAGTTCACAACTAGTCTATAACCCAGATCCTTCGATCTGCAGACCCTCCTGTTGAGATACCAGTTGAGGAAGGTCTACAGATTGAAACGGCAAATACAGTTTGTTTTTTTGCGAACTCCACCAGCGACATGACAACTCAATAACTTTGACCTTCAATTGCCTTTACGTAGCAACGAGCCTTTACGTAGCAGCGAGCCTTTACGTAGCAGCGAGCCTTTACGTAGCAGCGAGCCTTTACGTAGCAGCGAGCCTTTACGTAGCAGCGAGCCTTTACGTAGCAACGAGCCCTCAAACATGACCAGGTTGCTCGGCAGCACACCATGCACACGGAGCACCTCACAGCAGCTCACCATCCCTCCCAGGTTGTGGTACACGTAGACCGCCCCAAGCTCAGGCTGCTGGGCACTAACGAAGTAAAAGGGAGCGCCCACCGCTACTTCATCGTACCTGAGAGGCGTGACACCAGTTGTGATGAGGATGGTACCAGTCACACCATGGGAGGGCGTGGGGACACATGGTGTGAGGGGGTGGCACGTGATGAAAGAGTGGCAAGATATGGCAGGGTGAGACATGGCAAGAAAGACACTATTATCATGATTGGGCCGTGTACGCCCACTTACCCATCTCCATCAAAGTCCGCAGTAGCCAAAGCAATCCCAAACTGTGCACCGACCTGAGGGAGAGTGCAGGCCAGCGTCTCAGCACTTTGGCACTCACTGCCACTAAACAAGCAACTCTCACTCACCAGTTCCCCCTCAAGAACGTGCATAGAATTCTCAAGGATGAATCCCATTTCAGAATCTATTGGTACCTCCACAACATTTGGCCGCATCACCCTCACTTGCCCACGCAGTCCTGGCCCATGTGATGAGCCAATGACAAATGCTGCACAGAGTAAAGCAACGTCAGCGCAGTCCAACACCCACTGATCCACTCCCACCACCAGCACTCCGCCCACCAGCACTCCGCCCACCAGCACTCCCCCCACCAGCACTCCGCCCGCCGGCACTCCACCCACCAGCACTCCGCCCACCAGCACCCCCCACCATCACTCCGCCCACCAGCACTCCCCCCACCAGCACTTTCCCCACCAGCACTCCCCCCACCAGCACTCCGCCCACTGGTACTTCCCCCACCAGCACTCCCCCCACCAGCACTCCGCCCACCAGCACTCCGCCCACCAGCACCCCCCACCATCACTCCGCCCACCAGCACTCCTCCCACCAGCACTTTCCCCACCAGCACTCCCCCCACCAGCACTCCGCCCACTGGTACTTCCCCCACCAGCACTCCCCCCACCAGCACTCCGCCCACTGGCACTCCACCCACCAGCACTCCACCCACCGGCACTCCCCCCACCGGCACTCCCCCCACCGGCACTCCCCCTACCGGCACTCCCCCCACCGGCACTTCCCCACCAGCACTTCCCACACCAGCACTCCACCCACCAGCACTCCTCCCACCAGCACTCCGCCCACTGGCACTCCCCCCACCAGCACTCCCCCACCAGCACTCCACCCACCAGCACTCCGCCCACTGGCACTCCACCCACCAGCACTCCCCCCATTGGCACTCCCCCCACCACCACACTACCGCTCACCGTCGCTGTCCTTGTTCAGAATCCTTCCTTGGGCCACGGCAACTCCCAGGAATGCTTGAGGGGGGACAGGCGGACTGTCCATGTTGTTTGACACGGCAAGGGTATCACTAGCATTGACCACCGGTGTGCCCGTATAGAGGAAAGCCCCAGGCGCACCAAACACTAGATCTCCATCATCCTACACCGGACCCACACCGGACCCAACACACAACAGTGAGACACTTGAAGCAAAGCGTGTGCAGACAGACACACATGTGCACTACCCACTCACTAAGATATCCACAGACAGGCCGGCAAAACACTGTCCAAACCCTTGAGATGTGTCATTGTTAATTGCTGGATTATGCTGTTTATTTCGCGTGTCTGAAGAGGTTGGCACAAATGCACAATCAAAGCCTTGCCCAGTGATGCGCGCACACACACAGCCAGGCTACCAGTGTACGTATGCTTTGTATTTGTGTGTGTGGTGTGCATATTACATATGCATGTACGCATATTTGTTACATTAGCCAACATGCGCATGCACACATGTACACACACAAGAAGACACACACCACTCACCCACGGTGCACGGCCTCAGTTCCTTCGCTTCTCCATCAATAAGGTTAAGGGCCTTGTTCACACGGATACAACGTCCCTGAATATTATCCATTCTACTCACAATGCTGATCCACGATGGGGCACAGACCTTCACAAGTAGAGCCCATCCAGTGACACGCACGCAAGCAAGCACGCACGCATGCACACGCATGCACACATACACCACACACATGCTCGCACACATGCACGCACACACACACTACACACACACACCACACACACCACACGCGCACACACACCACATACACGCACACACACGCACACACACACACCACACACCGCACATGCACACACACCATACACACACCACACATGCAAGCACACACATCATACACACCACACACCACACACACCACACACCACACACACCACACACCACACACCACACACACCACACACCACACACACCACACGCACACACACACCACACACCACACACACCACACACCACACACACCACACACCACACGCACACACACATCACACACCATGCGCACACACACACACCACACGCACACACACCACACACCACAAAACCACACACACACACCACACACACCACACACCACACACACCACAAACACCACACACACACACACACCACACACACGCACACACATCACACACCACGCGCACACACACACACCATACACACCACACACACCACACGCACACACACATCACGCGCACACACACACCACACACCACACACACCACACACACCACACACCACACACACACCACACACCACACACACCACACGCACACACACCACACATCACGCGCACACACACACACCACACATCGCGCGCACACACACCACACACACAAAACACGCACCACACACCACACACACCACACACACACACCACACATCACGCGCACACACACCACACACACCACACACGCACCACACACCACACACACCACACACACACCACACATCACACGCACACACACCACACACACCACACACGCACCACACACCACACACACCACACACACACCACACATCACGCGCACACACACCACACACCACACACGCACCACACACCACACACACCACACACACACACCACACATCACGCGCACACACCACACACACCACACACGCACCACACACCACACACCACACACACACACCACACATCACGCGCACACACACCACACACACCACACACGCACCACACACCACACACACCACACACACACACCACACATCACGCGCACACACACCACACACACCACACACGCACCACACACCACACACACCACACACACACACACACCACACACACCACACGCACACACATCAGACACCACACACCACACGCACACACACATCACACACCATGCGCACACACACACACCACACGCACCCACACCACACACCACGCGCACACACACACACCACACACACCACACACCACACGCACACACACCACACATCACGCGCACACACCACACACCACACGCACACACACCACACACCACGCGCACACACACACACACCACACACACCACACATCACGCGCACACACACACACCACACACACCACACACACACCACACGCACACGCACACACACACACACACACAGACACACCACACACACCACACATCACACGCACACACACACACACACACAGACACACCACACACCACACACACCACACACCACACATCACACGCACACACACACACACACAGACACACCACACACCACACACACACACACACCACACGCACACACCACACACACCACACACAACACACACCACACACAGACCACACACAACACAGACCACACACCACACACCACACACCACACACAACACACCACACACCACACACACACCACACACAACACAACACACACCACACACACACCACACACAACACAACACACACCACACACAACACAGACCACACACACACACAACACACACAGACCACACACACACTCAACACACCACACACCACACACACACCACACACAACACAACACACACCACACACACCACACACAACACAACACACACCACACACAACACAGACCACGCACACACTCAACACACACACACACAACACACTCCACACACCACACACACAGACCACACACACAACACACAACACACACCACACACCACACACCACACACACACCGCACACAACACAACACACAACACACACAACACAGACCACACACACACACAACACACACAGACCACACACACACTCAACACACACACACAACACACTCCACACACCACACACACAGACCACACACCACACACCACACCACACACACACCACACACACACCACACACACCGCAACATACCTGGTTCTGCATTTGAGAGTAGTACACTTGTTGCTGAGCATGCAGTACTGCCATCTGCTGCTGGTGATAAGGGTAACCATGGTGATACGCAACGTTGGGCAGGCCTCCATTGTGGGAGGGGTTTGAGCTGTACAACGACAAGATGGCTTCCCTGTCCAATGGCTGTGAAACTGCCCGCTGAGGTGTGTCCACACCAAAGGGAAGCTGAGGTGTGTGCTTTACAGTAGGGGAGAGGGAGGGGGGCAGTACGGTGGGTCTAGATACGTACATACGTACATAGACACTAGTGCTGGGCGATACTATCGATACCATCAGGTGGGTGACTATTGGCAGTATCGCCTGTAAATATATTTTATACACATAATATTGTTAGGAATGTATATAATAATATATAGTGCACGGTGCAAAACAAGGCAAATGGCTGCCAGCGAGGAACTTCGCAAAACATAAGCTGTCGCCTCTTCCTGGCGCTACCAACGAAGTATGGCAATACTTTGGGTTTGAGAAGAAGGATGGAAAGCTTGTCGACCGCCGTGATGTAAGCGCCAAATAACGCAATAGGTACGGAAATGCGCTACATATGCGTACGCTTCTCAGTAACATATGCGCTACGTACGCCTCTCAGTTACACATGTACGTGCTGTACTGCAAGGCAGCCCACCTTCGATTAATGCTGTAGCTAGTTGTTGTGTTGCAGGTCCTGTGTGCTTTGTGTGAGCCACCCACCAAGCTTAAGTACAGTGGGAACACAACTAACCTGTTTTCCCACTTAAGGGAACAAGCATCCTGTCACACAGAACAAGCTACAACGTTCTAGCTCTTTGGCTAGCAGTCTTTCAAAGCCAGGCAGTAGCAGTCAGGTGGGACTGGCATATTTCTTCGAGAAACGGAAAAAGTTGACCACTGACAGTAAAACTGCTCAGGACATCAGCAAGGCAGTTGGCTATTTCATAGCGATGTCAATTTAATTTAAGTGTCACTTTGATTTTCAATAATTTGAATTCCACCAATATATCGGGTATTTCATGATACCCTCCTAAGGTATCATGATGCACAGATGCACAAAAAAGTCAATATCGCCCAGCCCTAATAGACACAATGGCTGCCCTTTCTCAGCATGTGCTCGATGACAGCCAATGGGCTTTGCAGTGTGCTGTGGCCTTCATCATCTCCCGTGAAGGCCACACACACTGCAGCCCCATTCCCAGCCACTCCACACTGTGTCTGCCCCTAAGCCAGTGCTATCCGACAGGAAGCCCGAACTCATGTGCAGTGCGCCACGCACAGCACTGTGGCAGGCGTCACTTTGGAAAAGCCTGCTTTGGTTGGCCCACGCAGTACAGATTGACTACTTGGCCCACCTCGGGCGTGACAATGGCCAAAGTGTGTAAGCGGGGCCAAGCAAGATCGAGGCCAAGGAGACATGAGTGCAGACTCAAGACAATTGCTTAAGTCTCTGCCTACGTCTGATTATCGCATGTGCAGCCAGGGGTCTGAACAGACATACCTCGCCACTGACCACTGTGGTCGGAGGGGTGGGGTCATCTAGGAGGGAGAGGTTGGAGCTGGGAGCACTGGTCGTATGAGGCATCTGAGAAAGAGGTGCTGCTTGGGGTGCGTCGCTGGCCTCCAGGTCCAGAAGGGGCGGGGCTTCTGCGACCGGTGTCTGTCTGGCCAGTGCACTGGAACTGCGACTTGACTGGGCTCCCGGGGACAGTGTGTGGGGGCGGGGCACCGGCTTCAACTGGGGTGGGGGGGGGTGGGGGGGAGCCAAGTAGTAGTGACTAGCAACACCCACACAGACACACACGTGCATGCGCACACACACACCTCTGATTTCTTGCTTGTGCTGGGACTAGACTTGCCCTCCTTGGAAGCTTTATCCTTCCTCTCCACCTGCCAGCACCAGACAATGCAGGAAACACGCACTGACATACGTACACACAGACACACATACACACATACATACAACTTCAACATTAGCTGACCTTTGGTTTACTCTGGCGGCCAGCGGTGCCAGCGTCCTTTGCCGCTCACCTCCAGGACATGGCATTCAAGATTCTCTGAGAACTTCAGCTTCTCAATATGTTGCTTCTGACTCAGCATTACCAGCAGTGCCATGAGGTCTCTCATGCCATCACCTGTGATTGACACTTGACTTTCTCCCAGAACAAGGCAACATTCGGCTCCTGTAGGGCAGAAGGACTGCGGCTGCACCACTCTCAGCACAGCTCCTGTTTACATCCGCATGCAGTGCACTGTATGAACAGAGCACTATGAGCATTCTAACAAATGTATTAGCCCGACCTACACCACACAGACCACACCTCGGCAACAACAAACATGCATTGGCTCACTTGTTCTGCAAACTGTCCGACAACCTGCTTGTACAGCTCATCAAACTGGGAAACAGATGTTGGCTTTTGCCTTTTCAGGTTGTCATGGATACTGCAAAGCGGATTGCGTTTCCAGTCCAACAAGCAATCCACCTTGTTCAAGGCCACCACAAAAGGGACTTTCCCGCGTTTTCAAATGTTTATTGACTCAATTGTCTGTGGCTCCAGCCCGTGCATGACGTCCACCACCAGCACGGCAAGATCACACAGCGACGAACCACAGGTGCAAAGGTTGCTGAAGGACTCATGACCTGGCGTGTCAATGATGAGGAGGCCAGGTACGCGCAGGTCCTGTCGAGAGAACTACACCAAACAGTAGCAGACAATACAAAGACATGTGAAAGCCTTTCTAATCAAAGGAGCCCTTGAACATAATCTTTGTCCTTCAGAGTCCCCACTATTCAAAGCTCTATCTAAAACACATCCTAACACTGCACATCCTACTTCGTTTTCCTGTGCTCTTTTAGGGCTCAGTGTTCTTTATTTTCCATTCTCACGGTACTAAGCAGCAGCTGCATGCTGCTGATGGCTGTTAGAACAAGCACAGCAGTGCCCCCTAGTCCTTGTAGGGTGTCTAGGGAAGACCACTAACAGCAACTTTGGCACCACAACACAACTCTGCTAAATAGCAATGATTGAGCATTTCACACATGTAGCACAGTATAGATTGTAAATTGTACAACGTTTCGCTCACCAAGGTCTTGGTCAGGCACGCACGTATGTACATAATGCTCAATCAACACCATTGACATTTACAAGCCCCACAGCCATGAGCCTGCCTGTACCTGTACATGCATGCCCCTTACTCCTCCACCACACCCACCTCCTTCAGGTGCCCTGTTTGGCCTCTGATAGCTTCCTGCGGCACAAACATTGCAACAATTTGCTGTGTGATCCCACCGGCCTCCCCATCCTGGACATTGGTGCGCCGGATCTGTGCATGCATGGTCCGAGACACTTGCATGGCTCGCAATAGGGAGGGTACATGCACACGCAGGCTGTACTCACCTTGTCCAGAATCTTGGTCTTCCCTGTATCCACATGACCCAAAACACACACTACAGGAGACCTAAGGACTTCCAAACTTGTTTCTGCGTCTGCTCTTTGCCTGCGTTTCTAGAGAGAACAGTAAAGAAACATTGGGTCAGAGAAGGAGACTGCAGTTGGGGCACCTCCAGCTCCAGCTACCTCCAGCCGACGACACACTCTAGCTCTCTGCCTCTCCGGAGCTGGAAGGGTTTCGTCTTCAGATTCACTGCTGTTCTCAGACTCTTCAGACACATCGGAGTCGCCCTCATCAGCCACTGCAGCTTCCTGTGCTACCACAGCATGTGTGCTGTGCCCGGTAGGAGAAGCAACCACTGACACTTCCACCTCTTCCTCTTCACCTTTCATCTCCACTGCTCCCTCAGCCTCCTCCTCACTGTCATCCCAATTCTCCTTGACATCCTCTGTCACATCCTCTGGCTCATTACACTCATTCACATCGGTACTCTCTACAGCAGAGAACACCCTCTCATCAACAGGCCCTCCTCACACACTTAATGCCAAGAGGGGGTAAGAGACACGAGTGCATAACTCTGACTCCCACTGTGAATGGCATGTTTCCAAACCAATGCACCACACCAAACACCACAACGGCTGTCACATGCATGAGTGCTCAAACGTGTATGTCAGCCTCAAGTGTATTCAGCTTTAACAACACAGTACAACACCGATGCATGGCATGTTACATTGTAAAATATACAAAATGTTGAGCACCTATTCAGTTGCAGTCACACACTTAAGAGTGTACACTTGAGTCCACTCACCCTCGGGCACCTCCTGTTTCTCCTCCTCCAGCTCTGTTTGCTCTCTGACCCCCGGATCTTCCCCCTCCTTGCCTTTGTCCTTCCGGTTTGGCCGTGCTCTCCGGTCATACCTCACAGGTCTTCGCTCACCTTGGGACTCGGAGCGCAGGCCAGGGATGTTAACACCTGCAACACACAAGGCATTCTGCGGCACATACACACACGCACACACACACGCACGCACACACATACGCACACGCACACACACAAGCGCACACACGCACACACACACGCACACACACACACACGCACACGCACACACACACACACGCACGCACGCACACACGCACGCACACGCACACACACACACACAAGCGCATACACTCGTACACAGCAGGAGCAGCAGTACTGACCTTGCGCCTGAAGGACCTCGAGCTGTGCCTGATGCTTTGCCTTCCGCTCACGCTCTGACTTGGTCAGCCACTTTCCATCCTTCTTCAAGCAGTCACGCTTCTCCTTTTCTTTCTCCTTCTTCTTCTGCTTCTTCTCCTCCGCCAGCCTAAGCTGCTCCAGCCGGCGACGCTCTGCCTCCTCCTCTGCCGACACACGCTGCCGCTCCTCCTCCTCCTCACGCTGTTGCTGAGCAGCACGAATTGCCTCCAGGCGTTTCTTGATAGCAGCTCCAACCACAGACTTTTAGTCAATTGGCCGCCATTTTGTTCAGCTTGCTGAGGAGTATATATGAATACGATTATCTAGCTCACCTGCTAGTCCCTCCACCTAGGGGACGCTCTTCAGGCTTGCAGTAGATGTCGTGTGCGCACAGAAAGGCTGTAAACTTACAGGTGCACTACATCCCACATGGACACATCAAATATATAAAAATGCATTGCGCTTGATCATCTGTTTGCGGGTCATTTTAAGTGACTTTGAAAGGACCCCAGCAACCTGCAAATTGGACACGCACTTCCCCAAATGCAGCATGCTGTAGTCCTGATGTTCTGCCACGGCATGACCGCACCTGCGCACATTAATAATGCGAAGAAAAGTCCTGCTGTCTCTGTGCCCTGGTCGGCACACGGGTTCCCAGCTAAGCCAGCAGTTACC
Source organism: Aplysina aerophoba (assembly GCA_949841015.1). Lineage (NCBI taxonomy): Eukaryota > Metazoa > Porifera > Demospongiae > Verongiida > Aplysinidae > Aplysina > Aplysina aerophoba. The sequence goes on from OX465041.1 coordinate 45,769, forward strand.
CTTACCATGTAACTGTACGAATTACATACTTGCGCCGTATAATACGCTGCGAGTCTCCAATACATGCGCGTCCACAGGCCTACAGCAACTCACAATTCCTCTTCCAATGCGTTTATCGATTGATATATAGCTAGATAGACAGCTAGATACAGTGCTTGTTACATCCATACATGTCATCTGCAGGTGCCTCTGATCCTACGGGCGCATGCCAGGGTGTTTTAGGCACGATTTGGCCGTGTTTATGAGGCAGGGAACGGTTACGATGCGGATCGCGTAGTGTTGCGCGGGTAGGGAAGGGAAGCTGCGTTCGCGAGCGGAGTGCACGCCCTACACCTGCCTGTGCCCGTTCCACGTGCTGCTGCTCCCCCTGCCTGCAAACACGCCTGCAAGCAGCAATCCCTGGGGCGCCATCTATTGATAGTGACTGTATTTCATGGCTTGAAGGAGGAAAAGCGCCTACATCCTATAGCAATTAACTTCCCGATACATATTCAAAGATGATCGAAATACAACGTCATTGTGTGCTAAATGCATGTACAGCTGCAATATAAGCTTGTTAAATCAGTCAAAAGAGTGCTTCCTGCATCCATCCATCCATCCATCCATTCATCCACCATCACCACCACGTTGTGTGGATGCAGGAGCGCTAGGAGAAAGCAGAGGTAGGGGTCCCCGAAGAAGGGGCCTCGCTGTGGTGAAAATGGTTCGGATCATACATACATACATACATACATGCATGCATGCATACACACACACACACACATATACATACTTACATAAAATTAAAATTCTTCTTCCTCTGCACTTCATCTTATATACGGACGATGTGTCCTCTGCAAATGGCTGGCCATGGACCAGTGGCTCTGCAGGTGGGAAGAGTTGCAGGCAGCAGGCACAGATAAGAGCCTATCTCTGCAGTACCTGCTTTGAAAGTGGGAAGTGTCAGGGCATCACCTAGGCAACAAAGCCATGCCTATGGCTTCACAACTCACTGATTAGTTCACAGGGGACTGCTATACAACACATGGAATATTCCATCTGCCAAGCTTGCTTACGTCAGCCTCTCACCCCAAACATCCCCTTCCACCAATCTGGGAAAGGGAAATCCATACATATCAAGGAAAGGGGGAGTGGAGGTGTGGTACATGTGCGTACCAGTGCAAGCTGCACTGCCTGCACAGGATACACCATGAAGTACATGCATACAAGCAATAGGACATACTACACAGCACACACCATAGAGTACATGCATACAAGCAATAGGACATACTACACAGCACACACCATAGAGTACATGCGTACAAGCAATAGGACTTACTACACAGCACACACCATAGAGTACATGCATACAAGCAATAGGACATACTACACCGCACACACCATAGAGTACAAGCATACAAGCAATAGGACATACTACACAGCACACACCATAGAGTACAGGCGTACAAGCAATAGGACATACTACACAGCACACACCATAGAGTACATGCATACAAGCAATAGGACATACTACACCGCACACACCATAGAGTACATGCGTACAAGCAATAGGACTTACTACACAGCACACACCATAGAGTACAGGCATACAAGCAATAGGACATACTACACAGCACACACCATAGAGTACATGCGTACAAGCAATAGGACTTACTACACAGCACACACCATAGAGTACAGGCATACAAGCAATAGGACATACTACACCGCACACACCATAGAGTACATGCATACAAGCAATAGGACATACTACACAGCACACACCATAGAGTACATGCATACAAGCAATAGGACATACTACACAGCACACACCATAGAGTACATGCATACAAGCAATAGGACATACTACACAGCACACACCATAGAGTACAGGCGTACAAGCAATAGGACATACTACACAGCACACACCATAGAGTACATGCGGACAAGCAATAGGACTTACTACACAGCACACACCATAGAGTACAGGCATACAAGCAATAGGACATACTACACCGCACACACCATAGAGTACATGCATACAAGCAATAGGACATACTACACAGCACACACCATAGAGTACATGCATACAAGCAATAGGACATACTACACCGCACACACCATAGAGTACAGGCATACAAGCAATAGGACATACTACACAGCACACACCATAGAGTACATGCGTACAAGCAATAGGACATACTACACAGCACACACCATAGAGTACAGGCATACAAGCAATAGGACATACTACACCGCACACACCATAGAGTACAGGCATACAAGCAATAGGACATACTACACAGCACACACCATAGAGTACATGCGTACAAGCAATAGGACATTATACACAGCACACACCATAGAGTACATGCATACAAGCAATAGGACATACTACACAGCACACACCATAGAGTACATGCATACAAGCAATAGGACATACTACACAGCACACACCATAGACTACATGCATACAAGCAATAGGACATACTACACAGCACACACCATAGAGTACATGCATACAAGCAATAGGACATACTACACAGCACACACCATAGAGTACAGGCGTACAAGCAATAGGACATACTACACAGCACACACCATAGAGTACAGGCATACAAGCAATAGGACATACTACACAGCACACACCATAGAGTACATGCGTACAAGCAATAGGACATACTACACAGCACACACCATAGAGTACAGGCATACAAGCAATAGGACATACTACACCGCACACACCATAGAGTACAGGCGTACAAGCAATAGGACATACTACACAGCATACACCATAGAGTACAGGCGTACAAGCAATAGGACATACTACACAGCACACACCATAGAGTACATGCATACAAGCAATAGGACATACTACACAGCACACACCATAGAGTACAGGCATACAAGCAATAGGACATACTACACAGCACACACCATAGAGTACATGCATACAAGCAATAGGACATACTACACAGCACACACCATAGAGTACATGCATACAAGCAATAGGACATACTACACCGCACACACCATAGAGTACATGCGTACAAGCAATAGGACATACTACACAGCACACACCATAGAGTACAGGCGTACAAGCAATAGGACATACTACACAGCACACACCATAGAGTACAGGCATACAAGCAATAGGACATACTACACAGCTCACACCATAGAGTACATGCATACAAGCAATAGGACATACTACACCGCACACACCATAGAGTACATGCGTACAAGCAATAGGACATACTACACAGCACACACCATAGAGTACATGCGTACAAGCAATAGGACATACTACACCGCACACACCATAGAGTACAGGCATACAAGCAATAGGACATACTACACAGCACACACCATAGAGTACAGGCATACAAGCAATAGGACATACTACACAGCACACACCATAGAGTACAGGCATACAAGCAATAGGACATACTACACAGCTCACACCATAGAGTACAGGCATACAAGCAATAGGACATACTACACCGCACACACCATAGAGTACAGGCATACAAGCAATAGGACATACTACACAGCACACACCATAGAGTACATGCGTACAAGCAATAGGACATTATACACAGCACACACCATAGAGTACATGCATACAAGCAATAGGACATACTACACAGCACACACCATAGACTACATGCATACAAGCAATAGGACATACTACACAGCACACACCATAGAGTACATGCATACAAGCAATAGGACATACTACACAGCACACACCATAGAGTACATGCATACAAGCAATAGGACATACTACACAGCACACACCATAGACTACATGCATACAAGCAATAGGACATACTACACAGCACACACCATAGAGTACATGCATACAAGCAATAGGACATACTACACAGCACACACCATAGAGTACAGGCGTACAAGCAATAGGACATACTACACCGCACACACCATAGAGTACAGGCATACAAGCAATAGGACATACTACACAGCACACACCATAGAGTACATGCGTACAAGCAATAGGACATACTACACAGCACACACCATAGAGTACAGGCATACAAGCAATAGGACATACTACACCGCACACACCATAGAGTACAGGCGTACAAGCAATAGGACATACTACACAGCACACACCATAGAGTACAGGCGTACAAGCAATAGGACATACTACACAGCACACACCATAGAGTACATGCATACAAGCAATAGGACATACTACACAGCACACACCATAGAGTACAGGCATACAAGCAATAGGACATACTACACAGCACACACCATAGAGTACATGCATACAAGCAATAGGACATACTACACAGCACACACCATAGAGTACAGGCGTACAAGCAATAGGACATACTACACAGCACACACCATAGAGTACAGGCGTACAAGCAATAGGACATACTACACAGCACACACCATAGAGTACAGGCATACAAGCAATAGGACATACTACACAGCTCACACCATAGAGTACAGGCGTGCAAGCAATAGGACATACTACACAGCACACACCATAGAGTACAGGCATACAAGCAATAGGACATACTACACAGCTCACACCATAGAGTACATGCGTACAAGCAATACGACATACTACACAGCACACACCATAGAGTACAGGCATACAAGCAATAGGACATACTACACAGCACACACCATAGAGTACAGGCATACAAGCAATAGGACATACTACACAGCTCACACCATAGAGTACAGGCATACAAGCAATAGGACATACTACACAGCTCACACCATAGAGTACAGGCATACAAGCAATAGGACATACTACACAGCTCACACCATAGAGTACAGGCATACAAGTAATAGTACATGGACCCCAAACGGGGTTCATGTTGCAGTAAAAGTAATGTATATGTAAGCACCCATACCTCAGCACATCATAGTCTTGGGTTAGTAGGTAGTGAGGTGCCACCTGGCGAGGAGGCTGTGGCAACAGTTTGGGGAGTTCACTTCTAAAAATGAAGATGACCCTTACAGTAATCAACATGCATTGTAAATACAAGCGCATCCATAATTGTGGACTACAACGCTTACTCGGCAATTGCTGCAAACACCAGTGCAGTAAACCAATTTGAAGACGCTGGAGCAGGTTATCCGCGATTCTCCGCCAATGCGTGCCACTTACAAGAAGCGTAAACGCCTTGATGTCGAGATCTGCCGACGTTTGGGTCGACGGCAATGAGGACAAGGACAAAATCGATAACTTTACCTCTTGCGCAATCGCGTGGGGTAAAACCCTGATCCCTTTACCCATTGCGCAATCGCGCTGGGTAAAAATGACATTCCATCAAATCTGCATCATTCTTTAGCCATGCGTTCCACTTCTTCTCATACACATTGTAGCTAGCAATGAAATAGATACCTGTGTTTGAAAGAAAAGAAAGAAAACGAAGAACGAGAATAAAGGTCCACGAGTTTGCGCTCGAACCACGGCATTTAAAGGGATTTTAAAGAGATTTTATACAATTTTCATTCTTCTTTTATTTTGGCAAAAAGACAGGAGGCCCCGAGCTACTCTACTCAGAAAGTCACACAGCCCTCCTCATCGTATCAGACCCAGCGGGGAGACCAGCCACGGTATCCCGGTCCCCCCCCGAAGGGGTAAGTGGCTGACCTTGCGGCGAACCGCACTGAATCGAATGAGTTCAAACGGACTGGTGCACGCTGAGTCGGAGCAACTCGACCACGTGGGCACTGTCGAGAGAGGCAGTGCAATTAGTCCTACTTATAGTTATGCTCCGTGCGCCGCTGAATATAATGCGGCTACGGGTCTTTGAAACAGTTTGAAAGAGTTTGCGAACCCGAGCCGTTGGGCTCCTAGGCGGCGGCGGCGTATAATAATATATAGCTTCGCCACATGCGCGCGCGCTCTTGATGATATATACGCTTGACTGTATGGCTTTATACAGCCCGCCGAACGACTGGCAACATGGCGCGTGGGCGCAAGTTGAGTGCGGATGGCGAGCAGCAGTGATACGGAGGAAGACATTGGCCTGTCCAGCAGAAAACGGGCGGTCCGAGTGCGGACTCGTGTTCTGGAGGACGAGTCTGGGATCCCCACAACAGACCTGTTTGGCGACAGGGAATTGTACGCAGCCGAGGGCGTGAGTGGGGACAGTGAGTCCAGCTAGGAATAGATCAAGTGGTCCCCTTTGCCGCAAAGAAGAACGTGACCCAAAGCGAGGAGGTGTGAAAGTATCGCGGAAGAAAGATACAAGAAAGATACGCGCTGAAACACAAAGGATCCTTCGACGTAGCGTTGAAGAGAACAGTGGGATCGGTCAGTGTTAGTGTCTGCTCTGCAGGTCCGTGCTGACGCAGGTGTCGGTGTTCACGCTTGGCTACGGCAGTGAGCACGACGGGGACTGCCTCAATGGCTTGGCTGCAGCCGGCAATGGGCTGTTTTACATTGTGGAGAATGAAGACAGCGTCCCTGCGAATTTCTGCGTGGCATCGCAGGTAAGGTCGCAATGGAACACATTGATGTGTAGTGCATGGCATGCTAACACCTGTGTGTGTGTGTGGTGTGTGTGTGTGTGTGTGTATGTGTGTGTGTGTGTGTGTGTGTGTGTGTGTGTGTGTGTGTGTGTGTGCGTGTGTGTGTTTGTCTGTGTGTGTGTGTGTGTGTGTGTGTGTGTGTGTGTGTGTGTGTGTGTGTGTGTGTGTGTGTGTGTGTGTGTGTGTAACTGTGTGTGTGTGTGTGTGTAACTGTGTGTGTGCCTGTGTGTGTGTTAGTGTGTGAGTGTAACAGTGTGTGTGTAACAGTGTGTGTGTGTGTGTATGTGTGTGTCCGTGTGTACGTATGTGTGTATCCGTGTGTGTGTGCGCTCTGCGTATGGGTGTTTAACGGTGTGTGAGTGAGTGTGAGTGTGTGTGTGTGTGTCTCTGTGTGTGTGTGTGTGTGTGTGTGTGTGTAACAGTGTGTGTGCGTGTGTATGTGTGTGTGCGTGTGTATGTGTGTCCGTGTGTATGTGTGTGTCCGTGTGTGTGTGCGCTCTGCGTGTGGGTGTGTAACGGTGTGTGAGTGAGTGTGTGTGTGTGTGTGTGTGTGTGTGTATGTGAGTGCTTGTGTGTATGTGTGTGTGTGTGTGTGTGTGTGTGTGTGAGTGCTTGTGTGTATGTGTGTAACTGTGTGTGCATGTGTGTGTTAGTGTGAGTGTGTGAGTGAGTGTGTGTGTGTGTGTGTGTGTGTGTGTGTGTGTGTGTGCGTGTATGTGTGTATCCGTGTGTGTGTGCGCTCTGCGTATGGGTGTTTAACGGTGTGTGAGTGAGTGTGTGTGTGTGTGTGCCTGTGTCCGTGTGTGTGTGTGTGTGTGTAACAGTGTGTGTGTGTAACAGTGTGTGTGTGTGCGTGTGTATGTGTGTGCGTGTGTATGTGTGTCCGTGTGTATGTGTGTGTCTGTGTGTGTGTGCGCTCTGCATGTGGGTGTGTAACGGTGTGTGAGTGAGTGTGTGTGTGTGTGTGTGAGTGTGTGTGTGTGTGTGTGTGTGTGTGTGTGTGTGTGTGTGTGTGTGTGTGTGTGTGTGTGTGAGTGCTTGTGTCCGTGTGTGTGTGTGCATGTGTATGTGTGTGCTTGTGCAGACCTGGAAGAACAGGAGATACAGGAGCTCCTTGCCGAGCAGGAAGGAGACGGGGAGGAGGTGGAGCAAAGGAGCAAGAGACATCGCAGGTAAGGTCGCAATGGAACACGTTGATGTGTAGTGCATGGCTAACACCTGTGTGTGTGTGTGTGTGGTGTGTGTGTCTCTGTGTGTGTGTGTGTGTGTGTGTGTGTGTGTGTGTGTGTGTGTGTGTGTGTGTGTGTGCGTGTGTGTGTTTGTCTGTGTGTGTGTGTGTGTGTGTGTGTGTCCATGTGTGCATGTCTGTGTGTGTGTGTGTGTGTGTGTGTGTGTGTGTGTGTATGTGTGTGTGTGTGTGAGTGTGAGTGTGTGTGTGAGTGCTTGTGTGTATGTGTGTAACTGTGTGAGTGTGAGTGTGTGTGTGTCTGTGTGTGTGTAACTGTGTGAGTGTGAGTGTGTGTGTGTGTGTGTGTGTGTGTGTGTGTTAGTGTGTGAGTGTAACAGTGTGTGTGTAACAGTGTGTGTGTGTGTGAGTACTTGTGTGTATGTGTGTCACTGTGTGAGTGTGAGTGTGTGTGTCTGCGTGTGTGTATCTGTGTGTGAGTGCTTGTGTGTATGTGTGTAACTGTGTGAGTGTGAGTGTGTGTGTGTGTGTGTGTGTGTGTGTGTGTGAGTGTAACAGTGTGTGTGTAACAGTGTGTGTGTGTGTGTGTGTGTGTGTGTGTGTGTGTGTGTGTGTGTGTGTGTGTGTGTGTGTGTGTGTGTGTCCGTGTGTATGTGTGTATCCGTGTGTGTGTGTGTGTGTGTGTGTGTGTGTGTGTGTGTGTGTGTGTGTCCGTGTGTATGTGTGTATCCGTGTGTGTATGTGTGTGTGTGTGTGTTTGTGTGTGTGTGTGCCTGTGTTCGTGTGTGTGTGTGTGTGTAACAGTGTGTGTGAGTGAGTGTGTGTGTGTGTGTGTGTGTGTGTGTGTGTGTGTGAGTGCTTGTGTGTGTGTGTAACTGTGTGTGCGTGTGTGTGTTAGTGTGAGTGTGAGTGTGAGTGTGTGTGTGTGTGTGTGTGTGTGTGTGTGTGTGTGTATGTGTGTGCTTGTGCAGACCTGGAAGAACAGGAGATACAGGAGCTCCTTGCCGAGCAGGAAGGAGACGGGGAGGAGGTGGAGCAAAGGAGCAAGAGACCGCATTTGGATAGTTGTCCAGATGCAACCAGTGGCCATCCACTCTCCACTCTGCATGTGCATCAAGCGTAGAACCGGCGTGACTGTTCCCCGTGTATATTGTGAATTGGGTGTACTTTGACCTCCATGGTTTGTTTAGTCGCGCGCGAAGCGACGAGAAAATGGAGGACATTGACTTTCGTACTAACGCGGAAGCCTCTGAATTCTGCAACAAATACGAACCCAAAGAGGTCCTGGGGCGGTGAGTGGCCGCATTGGCTTTATTTCACAGTGTATCCATCGTGAAATTGGGCTGGAGTATGCAGTGAAGATCATTAACATGACGGCGGACGAGGCCGTACAGTATTCGGTTGCAGCAGAGATTGACGTGTTTCGGCACCTGCCCCCACAAGCACATCAGTATGCACTGACATATGCACTAAGCAGAGAGCTGTGTATTCCAGATGGAATCATACTTCTAAGCTGCAACGCAATTGTGTTTCCTCCTGCAGTCTACCTCCAAGACCACTTTGAGTCTCCCACATTCCACTTTCTTGTGTTTGAATTGTGAGCAAACACATGTGCACACTTTAATGAGCCCTCCGCAAAGCAGCCCGCCCCCCCTTGTGACCTTGTGCAGGGCCCGTGGACGTGAACTGTTTGACCACCTCACCCGAATGGTGAAGCTCTCAGAGAAGAAGAGTCGTCGCATTGTGCACCAGCTGCTCCTCGTTGTCTGCCACATGCACAGACATGATGTGGTCCACAGGGACCTTAAGGTGAGGTGGGCAGGGCTACACCACCACCACCACCACCACCACCTGACCTAATCCACCCATCCCCTCCCCCCCCCCCCTTCCCCTAGCCTGAGTATATCCTTCTGGATGAGAACCTAGATTTGAAGGTATCAGATTTGGATTCTCTGTCAAATTGAATGACGGGGAAACCCTGACAGGTATATTTATCAGGTGTGGATGTGTGTGTGTGTGTGTGTGTGTGTGTGTGTGTGTGTGTGTGTGTGTGTGTGTGTGTGTGTGTGTGTGTGTGTGTGTGTGTGTGTGTGTGTGTGTGTGTGTGTGTGTGCGCGTGTGTGAATGTGTTTGCTGTGTGTGTGTGTGTGTGTGTGTGTGTGTGTGTGTGTGGATGTGTGTGTGGATGTGTGTGTGTGTGCGCGCGCGTGTGTGGATGTGTGTGTGTGTGTGTGTGTGTGCTGTGTGATCGTGTGATGTGTGGTGTGGTGCTCTTGTAGAGTTGATGGGTACGCCGGGCTACTTGGCTCCAGAGATGCTCAAGGTCTCTGTAGAGGATGACGCTACTGGCTATGGCACGGAGATAGACCTGTGAGTACCTCCCTCCCTCCTCCCTTCTCCCTGCTCCCGAGACGTGCACACGTGTGCGCTTCATGTCTGTCCTCTCCTCTACAGGTGGGCTTGTGGGGTCATCATGTACACATGTAAGTTGTCATGGCAACATGGGCCATAAGAATGTATATATAAGTGCTCATTGTGGTCACGCCTCCTTTGTAGATTAGTGGGATTTCCCCCATTCTGGCACCGCAAGCAGCTTGTCATGCTGCGAGCTATCATGGAGGGGCAGTACCAGGTTGTCAGCCCAGAGTGGGACGAGGTCTCTAACGAGGCAAAGGACCTGGTGAGGGAGGGGCAAGGGGCGGGGTTGCATGCCAAGGCCTGTTGGGAGGTGTGGCTTGTGCACCCAGACCACCAGTCTCCTGTTGTAGATTCGCAAGCTGTTGGTGGCGGATCCCACGAAGCGGCTGACAGCAGAGGAGGCCATGTGTCACCCCTGGCTCTGCTTTGTAAAGGTGGGCTGCAAATCCACCGTACAGCTGACCACAGGTTTTCAATGCTCCTCCTCCTCCTCCTCCTCCTGCCGCCAGTGCAGCATATGATTTCTCCAAAAAGGAGACTGAGGGTAAGCAGTGTGCTAATCATGTGATGGTCATGTGTGACACTGTGTGATGGTCATGTGAAACACTGTGTGGTGGTCATGTGAAACACTGTGTGGTGGTCATGTGAAACACTGTGTGGTAGCCATACATGTGACACACTGTGTGATGTACATGTGACACTGTGTGGTGGTTGTGTGGTTTGCTGCTGCTGCTCCACTGCAGGGCTATCTCACAGCTCTATGGTTCCGCATGTATGGCCACTGGGTGAAACGTGTGTGTGTGTGTATGTGTGTATGTGTGTGTGTGTGTGTGTGCGTGTGTGTGCGTATGTGTGTGTGTGTGCGTGTGCGTGCGTATGTGTGTGTCTGTGTGTGTGAGCGCTCTGCGTATAAGTGTGTATCCATGTGTGTGTGTGTTTATGTGTACGTACGTGTGCAAATGTGTGTGTGTATGTGTACATGTGTAGCTGTATGTGTCTGTGTGTAACTGTGTGTGTGTGCGTGTGTGTGTGTGCTTGTGCAGGCCTGTGTGGTGTACGCATAATGTCTGTTCTTCCTTTCAGCATCCTTGATGAAAATCCCCTTAATACCAACCCAAGAAAAGTCTCTGGATGACTTTCTGACCAAGCTCCATAACCGAAGGCAAGTCCCATTGAATGGTCCAAGTGCCTGTGCGTGTGTGTGTGTGTGTGTGTGTGTGTGTGTGTGTGTGTGTGTGTGTGTGTGTGTGTGTGTGTGTGTGTGTATCCTTGTGTGTCTGTGTGTGTGTCCGTCCATGTGTGTGTGCACTCTGCGTAAGCGTGTGCAACGGTGTGTGTGAGTGAGTGAGTGTGTGTGAGTGTGTGTGTGTGTGTGTGTTTGTGTGTGTTTGTGTGTTTGTTTGCGTGTGTGTGTGTTTGTGTGTGTGCCTGTGTCGGTGTGTGTGTGTACATGTGTAACTGTGTGTGCGCGTCTGTATGTGTGTGCTTGTGCAGGCCTGTTTGTGTCACTGCGTGTGTGTCCATGTGTGTGCGTGTGTATGTGTGTGCCCGTGTGTCAGTGCACTCTGCGCATGAGTGTGTAACGGTGTGTGTGTGGGTGTGTGAGTGAATGTTCGAATATTCGGTATATTCGAATGTTAGCCTAATATTCGAATGTATTCTCAAGCTTCGAATATTCGTTATGCATATTATATACTTACTTTTTTATAATTATTATAAATTAACCAGTAGAAGCGTTGAAAAGCTTGCCACGAACCATTCCACTAGCGCTAGCCGTTCCTTTAGTAGAACGGTTCGCGGCAAGCTTATCAGCGCTTTTTCGACTACAACTAGAAGATTCTACGCGTCCTGTGTTGATAGGGGTCGAATATGACAAAGGGGATGGCTAGAATACACGGTAGTAAACGCGAGGCGTTCTTACAGACTCGTAAACTGTTCGACACTCGAACGCTCGCACGTACCTGCAGCTGCGCAGTGTGTAATGGCTGCGGAGAGCACGGCAGCGGACTACATTTACGTAGACCCTTTTGAAGCGAACTCAATGTTTACACAAGGTGACATCAAAGGAACGCGCTAGACGATCAGCTGACTCAGCAACCGCAATGTTTATATAAGACAAGCCAATACCGGAAGTCGTCCAGTACCGAATATTCCAATATTCGTGGCATTTGGAACGAATATTCGAAGCCAAATATTTCAGTATTCGTCCCATCCCTATTTAAACTGTGTTTGTGCCTGTGTCCGTGTGTGTGTGTTTGTGTACATGTGTACCTGTGTGTGTGCGTGTGTGTATGTGTGTGCTTGTGCAGGCCTGTGTGGTGTACGCATAATGTCTGTTCTTCCTTTCAGCATCCTTGATGAAAATCCCCTTCATACCAACCCAAGAAAAGCCTCTGGATGACTTTCTTACCAAGCTCCACAGCCGAAGGCAAGTCCCATTGAATGGTCCAAGTGCCTGTGCATGTGTGTGTGTGTGTGTGTGTGTGTGTGTGTGTGTGTGTGTGTGTGTGTGTGTGTGTGTGTGTGTGTGTGTGTGTGTGTGTGTGTGCGTGTGTGTGCGTGCCTGTGTGTGTGTGTGTAATTGTGTGTGCGCACACACAAGGGAAGGAGCAACGGCTGTCATGTGTGGCAGTTGTTGCCGTAGCCTGCTGCCACTGTTATTTGCCCTCCTGATCCCTGATGCAGCCGCAGCTCGGCCCGCATGCCGTGTTCTTGCAGCACCCGGCAGCAAGAGGTGGCTTTCAAGAAGACACGGTACCCAGATGTGTTCATGCGAGAAGAGCTATGAAGACCAGTTTAAACTGAAAGTCGCGTGCTGGTAAGTTTGTGTGAGTAACGCGTGCTCAGGCGTGGTTGTGTATGCGTCTTGGAGTGGTGGTGTCATGACATGGTCGGTGCAGGGAGAGTAGCTGCTGCTGTGTCAGGATGGCTCAGAGCAGGGCTCCCCGTCACAGACTTAGACAACCCAGCCAACAAATTATAGCGCCACCTGCCTGCACGCCAGGTACTCCATCCCCGTTTGCAAACTCCCCACTGGAGCCTCCTCCCCCCACTCACAGAGGCACACCGAGCCGGTTCGCACACACCCAGTGAGTGGGCTACCCCTTCACCTACTGGACAGAGCCCCTCTTTCCGGGACCATCGGGATTTGCTGACCTTTCAACCCCCGGTGTGTGTGTGTGTGTGTGTGTGTGTGTGTGTGTGTGTGTGTGTGTGTGTGTGTGTGTGTGTGTGTGTGTGTGTGTGTGTGTGTGTGTGTGTGTGTGTCCGTGTGCATGTGTGCATGTGGTGTGTGTTCGCATAAGAGGGTGCGGCTCTGCTGTATGTGTCTTGGCTCGCGCTGTATAGTATGCTGCGAGTCTCCAGTACAAGACTTATACATTACTTTCTGTTGTACTACGCCTGCGAACTCGCTATTCTCTGTTGTGCACCGTCGACCATCGCGAAACCGGAAGAACGTGTGCAAGGTGTGGGTAGACTGACTAATTACTCCGCCTTACTTTTCGCAATATAGACCGGTCTACGATTACGCAACAAGGTCCTAAGATTTCTTAAGCAGTCATGGCCCGGCAGCCAGCTACTATATAGCGCGCCACCTTCCTTTCTTCCGGCACCGGGCGCCCTGGCCCTTCAGACCCGCGGCGTACCGAAGTACAGGCAGCGCGTGCAACTCCCTCCACAAGGTAGGCTCTCCATGGGGCTTCGCTGTGATCTGTGCAGCCGTAGTACAGTGGATATTTGTGTTGCTTGGCGGACAAGATTCTTGTTGCCAACCGCGGAGAGATAGCATGTCGTGTCATGCGCACGTGCAGGGAAATGGGCATTGCATCCGTAGCCATCTACAGCGACGCCGATGCTCAGGCAGTGAGTCGGGGGACAGGACTGGCGCTCCTGTCCAAGGTCATACGACTGTCTCTTCTCGCAGCTGCACGTTCGCACAGCGGATGAGACGGTTAATGTGGGTCCAGCTACTGCCGCTGACAGCTACCTCAACATGGACGCTATTCTCGCAGCAGTGGACAGAACCGGCGCCCAAGCTGTAAGGACGTCCACTTGTCTACAACACGTGCACAGTATTGTGGCAGCCATCACACACGCTATTGGTCAATGCAGGTGCATCCGGATATGGCTTCTTCTCCGAGAATCTGGTGTGTGCCACTTGCCTGCCAACGTCCCAGCCCTGTTTGTTCTGCAATGGTTCCTGTGCTGCAGGCCAAACGTGAAGTCATATTTATTGGTCCACAGTGCATGCTATTCGTGTGATGGGGGACAAGCTGGAGAGCAAACGGACAGCCTTGAAGGCAGGCGTCAACACCATCCCCGGCTTTGATGGGATTGTGGAGGTACAAGAAGCTAAGCATGCACCCCTTGTGGAATGGGTGAGTGGGTATGTGGCTCTTTCCCCTCCACAGAGTGCAGAGGAGGCAGTCAGGCTGGATAATGATATTGGTACGAGCAAGGGAGGAATCGGAGCAGACCTTGCCTTCTCTGCCACTCTTTCTCATGGCCTATTTCTTTCTTTGCAGGCTACCCTGTGATGCCGAAGGCTAGCGCCGGAGGAGGTGGTAAGGGCATGCGCATAGCATGGAATGAGAGTGAGGCGGTAAAGGGGTTCAAGCTGGTTCAGGACGAGGCACTGACTGCTGTCAAAGATGACCGTTTGCTGATAGAGAAGTTTATTGACAAACCTCGACACATTGAAGTGCAGGTCTTGGGGGACACTCATGGCAGAGTGGTGAGCAAGTGCCTTGTCGCATCAGGCAAGGTGGTGCTGGTGGCACTGTCCCCTGTGCTGTGCAGATTTACCTCAATGAGAGGGAGTGTTCCATCCAGCGGAGGAATCAAAGGTCATTGAGGAAGCCCCAAGGTAGGCTCTCCCTCCATTCCCCTCCCACCTCCATGCTCCTGTTGTACAAGACCTACCCTGGCCCTGCAGCACCTTCATCGACAGTGAGACTCGGCAGGCAATGGGACTGCAAGCAGTGGCTCTGGCCAAAGCTGTCCAGTATTGCTCTGCTGGGACAGTGGAGTTCCTGGTAGACGCACAAAGGAACTTTTACTTCCTGGAAATGAACACCCGTCTTCAGGTGAGGGGTCAGCAAGTGTATGGTGCCGTGCTGGCTGCATCTGGTCATCTACTTTCAATCCATGGCAACTGTTGCTAGGTGGAGCACCCCATCACCGAATGCATTACCGGCGTTGATCTGGTGTGGGAGATGGTCCATGTTGCAGCTGGGCACCCGCTGTCTCTCACGCAGGACGATGTGGGCATCAATGGTTGGGCTGTCGAGTCCCGTGTGTACGCAGAGGTCAGCAGTGTGATACACCCGCACCATACCACCCTCTTCAGTTGATGCCATGACGCCTGCTTGCTGTAGGATCCCGAACGGTTCCTGCCCTCCATTGGCTTCCTGTCAAGGTACATAGAGCCGCAGGGAATGAGCAACGTAAGACTTCCACTGTGCATGTGCGTGTCTTGCCGTCATGGGGTGCTGTTGTGCAGGTCCGCATTGACACTGGCCAGTTGCCAGCTGGCTGATAGCAAGGGATTAGTATAAATTCTGCTGGAAGCGACAAGGAAGTGACTTCACTTTTCACTCACACCCTCCCTATTTGCATATGCGTGGGTTTGCCCATTTGGCTAAGTGTTATGAGCGCAATGGTGTGTGTGTGTGTGTGTGTGTGTGTGTGTGTGTGTGTGTGTGTGTGTGTGTGTGTGTGTGTGTGTGTGTGTGTGTGTGTGTGTGTGTGTGTGTGTGTGTGTGTGTGTACACATGTGCATTCATACGTACTTTAGTATTTTGAAGGGGTATGTTGCACTGATGAGGGCTAAGTAGCCCGAAACTCTCGGTGTGCCCCCTGTGCGTTTTTGCGTCACAGGAGCTCAGAGGGCACACCGGGCGTATGCAACTCTCCATGATGCATGCACACATGGACGTTTGAATTATTTGTCCCTAATGGTTCCTATGCTGTCTGTAGGAAATTGGTGAATTAACTGGAACAGATGAGTTTGGGGAGTTTTATTGGAAACTGAAGGTCTTGAAGGACCTGCAGTACTGGTATGGTGTGTGTGAGTTGGGATCAGTTGCACAGGTCAGTTGCCAGCTGGCTGATAGCAAGTGATTAGTAACTTCTGCTGGAAGCAACAAGGAATTTCCTGACAGAAGTGACTTCACCCTTCAGTCACCACCTCCCTATTTGCATATGCGTGGGTGTGCCCTTTTGGCCAAGTGTTATGAGCGCAATGGTGTGTGTGTGTGTGTGTGTGTGTGTGTGTGTGTGTGTGTGTGTGTGTGTGTGTGTGTGTGTGTGTGTGTGTGTGTGTGTGTGTGTGTGTGTGAGTGTGTGTGTGTGTGTGTGTGTCAAGTGTGTACCGTTTACATTCTGCAGATTACGTGAGGAGGATATTGGTAAATAGCTGTAATAGACGAGCGTTTGTTAGTGTTTGATTAGTGTTAGGATTACTTCATGTTCATATATATATGTATTTTTATTATTATTATATTTAATCTGATGAATGACTACATTTTACATGCAACGTGGAAACGATATCACATCACGAATTTGTCTCGACTGTGGGATAGTATATAGTAGGAGGAGGAGATTGGTGAATTAACCAGTATCCAGCATAGGCACTTGAATCCAGCAATGGCATGCACCCTCGTTGAGGCACCCTATATAGTGTTCACTGTCTGCTTACAGCGCTGTAAGCAGGTGCTTGACCAAATGCATTGAGAAACACGAGAGCTGGCAGGTGTGGTGGCCACAGCTGGCATGCCCTCTTCTGCAGAGGCATGTGCCCATGGGTGCATGGTGGCTGGCCGGCTGACACGCGTTTCTCAACGCTTGCAGCCAACCACCTGCTTACAGCGCTGCAAGGGCGGTTGGCTGCTGGCCTGGCTATATAATATTATACATGCGCGTATAGCTAGATGGATGGACGGATGGATAGGTAGATGTGGATCTGCACGTGGGTGGGTGTATGCATGTGTGAGGTGGTAGGTTTGCATGTGTACATGCACGGCCACGAGTGGTGGCGGCCTATATAGCTATAGACATTATGTACATCTATACATATATCTATGTCCACATCTATGTGTGTATATGTATGGGGGTATATATAATTATGTGCACATGCATGGCCACGATCCACTTGCATCAGAGGGGCTCTGATGATGCCAGTGCGGACCCCCTTGTGCCATATATAGACATTATGTACATCTATACATACATATATCTATGTCCACATCTATGTGTGCACATGTATGGGGTATATATAAGCTTCACCTAACCTATTTTATATTCATTGGACACAGTAAACAATTAAACCTCACCTACAACCAAACTGCCAGTATTCAATATGTCCACCTCTATTTCAACTCATTAACAGCTGAACTACACAGAGCACACACTGAGCAACATATTGAACCACCATAGCCTCACCTTGCCCATACAGGCATTATGTTTACAGTACATATAATTTACAAACCTCATTATCACACAGATTCAATTTTTATGTGCTTTCCCTCTAATACCTATGTATATAATTATAGGTATAAACATGCCAGCTTGTAACGTTACATCACTGATGTCCGACATCCATTCCTGTACTCGCAAATGTCTTTTTCCATCCTTGCATAGCATACAGGCATTAGGAGAGATCCTAATAGAGACACGTATCAGATTTTAGTGGCAATGATGAGATTAAAGTCATACACGTTACAACTACAGTCATTTGCAATGAGGAAGGACAAACATGTTAGTTGCATGCATGGCCATCACACTGCAGCAGCACCTGGTTAAGAGTGGTATACAGAGCCACAGCGGTCACAGCAGCACTCCTAGCTGCCTCTAGAGCAGGATAGTGGTCGCCGTGGTGCTTTATAGTATTAAGATACATATTGTATGCAACACATGACTTGCTATAGCCTGACCAGGTTCTGTGTCGCGATCTCCTGTCCCAGGTACAGTGCATGCAAGTGGAGGTGGTTGACACTGGCATAGGCCTGTAGGCTGTTGGCAACCACACACAAGTCCCTGTAAACAGGACACAGAATACAGAACAATGGGTGAAGAGGAGGGCACGGGAGTGAGATGGAAGGAGATGCTCACCTTCAACCATGCACTATGGGCAACCATAGCTATGGACACTGCAACGGACTCCTCTGTGAGCACCTGCACACAGTATAAAGTGCATGCACGCACGGACACACACATGTACACATGTACACACACATACACATACGTATGTACATACAAGCGTAGGTACATATACATTCCCACACATTCCCACACAGTGTGAACCTGAGGTAGACATTTCTCTGGAGGAGGAACAATCAAGATGTGCCCAAACTCGACTGGACTGACATTCACAACAACCAGATGCCGCTCCTCTTCCTGAAACAGATGAATGCAGTGCACGACTATCAGTAAGCCATTAGCAGTCACATGACCCACCAAGCCATTAGCAGTCATGGGACCCACAGATGCAACCCACTTCTGCTTTTGGGTACCTATTTGCCAAAACTAGCTCGAACAAAACCTACCGAAGAAAGAAGTAGGACTGAAACCACAAGAGAGGGACACACTAAAGGGCAGTCAGCCACCGGCACTCGCACCTCCCGATGATGTATCTTGTGGAAATTGAAAGAATCAGGATCAAACGGCTGCTGCAGTGAAGTGATGTCCTCAGGGTGCCTTCGCTGGGAGAACCTCTTGGGGGTTTTCTGTGCAAGTGGGTACAGTTAGAGGCACATTCCATATTAACCTGTAAAGATGTCATCCAAGCAAATCTTCACTTGCTTAATCATCACAGACACAAGCATGTTGCCTTTTATTTATCTGTATTGACTGTGCCATGTCGATGTATTATTCAGCAATGTGTAACGGTATTCATGAAAGATGCTTTAATCCGTAAAATCTAAGCAAATCGAGCTCACCAAGAGGACGAAGTCGTACCGACCTCCTGTCCGTCTGGTGTCCATGCCATCCAAGGCGTACCTGAACGCGCCTCTGGACAGCGCCTCCCTCCAGGACAACTGGAGAGCAGCATCCCACTACACGTGCAGACCAAGTAAAACTCGCACACAGCGTCTCACTACATGTGCAGACCAAGCAAAACTCGCACACAGCGTCTCACTACACGTGCAGACCAAGCAAAACTCGCACATACAGCTGCTGCGCTCGAGCGAGAAAGTGGCCGCACGTGGAATGGAGCTGTACTTACCTGGCTCTCGCCGAACCGATCCTCACGCCTTGAAAGCGGAGCGTCAGTGTCCAATTTGTAGACAGTCCTCGCCGTGGCTACCGCCATTTTAAACACCAGCGACCAAGCACAATGCACGTTCGTATGGTAATTCAGTACTACGGCACTACATTACTTCCATATATGGTACAACCATTACTTCCATACCCACGTTTGTGATTGTCAATGACACCAGTCTACAATTAACACGTTTACACATAAATATACTAACTAATCCATAAGTGGCATGCACACCGGCTAGTGCCAGCATCCGGGCCAAGCCGTGCACACAACATGCTGTGTGCGGGATAAATATAATCTTCTGCCACGAGTCACCAGAGGTGAGGGTTGAGCGTGTCGCCATGTGCAGGGGACTGGTGCTGATGCTGGCGCATGCGCAGACGAGCCATCTGCTCTTGCACCTTGGCCACCTGTGGGGGGGGGGGGGGAGAAATAGGGCTGCTCCTCAAGGTACAGCCATGACACAGCACGCAAACAACATGCACGTACACACACACACAACACAGACACACACACCACACACACATGCACACACACACCACACACACCACACACACACCACACACACACATGCACACACACACCACACACACCACACACACACCACACACACCACACACCACACACCACACACACCGCACACACCACACACAACACACCACACACCACACACAACACATGCAAATACACCCACACACGCGCACACACACCACACACACCACATACACACACCACACATGCACACACACACACACACACCACACACACATGCACACACACACCACACACACCACACACACACCACACACACACACATGCACACACACACCACACACACCACACACACCACACACACCACACACACCACACACCACACACACCACACACACCGCACACACCACACACAACACACCACACACCACACACAACACATGCAAATACACCCACACACGCGCACACACACCACACACACCACATACACACACCACACACCACATGCACACACACACACACCACACACACACACACAACACAACACACAACACACAACACACAACACACAACACAACACACCACACACAACACACAACACACCACACACAGACCACACACACACAACACACAACACACAACACACCACACAACACACCACACACAACACAGACCACACACCACACACCACACACCACACACCACACACCACACACCACACAACACACACCACAACACACAACACACCACACACAACACAGACCACACACACACAACACACACAGACCACACACACACTCAACACACACACACACAACACACTCCACACACCACACACACACAACACACACAACACACAACACACACACCACACACACACCACACACACACCACAACATACCTGGTTCTGCATTTGAGAGTAGTACACTTGTTGCTGAGCATGCAGTACTGCCATCTGCTGCTGGTGATAAGGGTAACCATGGTGATACCCAACGTTGGGCAGGCCTCCATTGTGGGAGGGGTTTGAGCTGTACAACGACAAGATGGCTTCCCTGTCCAATGGCTGTGAAACTGCCCGCTGAGGTGTGTCCACACCAAAGGGAAGCTGAGGTGTGTGCTTTACAGTAGGGGAGAGGGAGGGGGGCAGTACGGTGGGCCTAGATACCTACGTACATAGACACTAGTGCTGGGCGATACTATCGATACCATCAGGTGGGTGACTATTGGCAGTATCGCCTGTAAATATGTTTTATACACATAATATTGTTAGGAATGTATATAATAATATATAGTGCACGGTGCAAAACAAGGCAAATGGCTGCCAGCGAGGAACTTCGCAAAACATAAGCTGTCGCCTCTTCCCGGCGCTACCAGCGAAGTATGGCAATACTTTGGGTTTGAGAAGAAGGATGGAAAGCTTGTCGACCGCCGTGATGTAAGCGCCAAATAACGCAATAGGTACGGAAATGCGCTACATATGCGTACGCTGCTCAGTAACATATGCGCTGCGTACGCCTCTCAGTTACACATGTACGTGCTGTACTGCAAGGCAGCCCACCTTCGATTAATGCTGTAGCTAGTTGTTGTGTTGCAGGTCCTGTGTGCTTTGTGTGAGCCACCCACCAAGCTTAAGTACAGTGGGAACACAACTAACCTGTTTTCCCACTTAAGGGAACAAGCGTCCTGTCACACAGAACAAGCTACAACATTCTAGCTCTTCAGCTAGCAGTCTTTCAAAGCCAGGCAGTAGCAGTCAGGTGGGACTGGCATATTTCTTCGAGAAACCGAAAAAGTTGCCCACTGACAGTAAAACTGCTCAGGACATCACCAAGGCAGTTGGCTATTTCATAGCGATGTCAATTTAATTTAACCCTTTAGCGCCGAAGTTTATAATTCGCGCCGACCCCCCCAACGCCGGACTTTAAATGGCGGCGCCTAGGTGAGAACCAATATCGTTGCGTATTACACTTTATAGTCCTTTCTTACAGCCGAAACGGATTCAGTAAGGATTTTATCATGTATGTCCGTGATCCAGGAGGATTCTTGGTAGCTCTTGTTATTCGCCGTTGTGTAAATGCAACGGAAGCAACGATGGAGACAGCTCGTTCCGTCGAGGAAGATTGGCGTGAAGTCAAACGTAAGTGCGGGGCGCGAAGCTGAAGGTTAGTCTACGGCTGTCACCCCGTAGGATTGTAGGGTCGCTTTTGACTCTCGCCGCTTTGTATACACCCGCGCGCGCAAATGTGGACGGCTGCTTTCGTCGAGGAAGAAGGTGTCAGCATGGTACCGCTTAATGGTTCGCCGTGCGGGCGACAAGAAGACCGGATAGGTACGTCGTATGAAAGCTCTCACATTGCTACAGGACCCTTAGGGTTAGGGTTAGGGTAGCAGAAGTAGCTTCTCCAAGTTTGTAGTGCCAGCAAAACAACTTAAATTTCGCGTGCTCCGCTATGACACATAAATGTGTCAACCGGCGTTTAAGGGCTAATAATATTACGACACATAAATGTGTCAACCGGCGTTAAAGGGTTAAGTGTCACTGTGATTTTCAATAATTTGAATTCCACCAATATATCGGGTATATTGTGATACCCTCCTAAGGTATCATGATGCACAAAAAAGTCAATATCGCCCAGCCCTAATAGACACAATGGCTGCCCTTTCTCAGCATGTGTTCGATGACAGCCAATGGGCTTTGCAGTGTGCTGTGGCCTTCATCATCTCCCGTGAAGGCCACACACACTGCAGCCCCATTCCCAGCCACTCCACACTGTGTCTGCCCCTAAGCCAGTGCTATCCGACAGGAAGCCCGAACTCATGTGCAGTGCGCCACGCACAGCACTGTAGCAGGCATCACTTTGGAAAAGCCTGCTTTGGTTGGCCCATGCAGTACAGATTGACTACTTGGCCCACCTCGGGCGTGACAATGGCCAAAGTGTGTAAGCGGGGCCAAGCAAGATCAAGGCCAAGGAGACATGAGTGCAGACTCAAGACAATTGTTTAAGTCTCTGCCTACGTCTGATTATCGCATGCGCAGCCAGGGGTCTGAACAGACATACCTCGCCACTGACCACTGTGGTCGGAGGGGTGGGGTCATCTAGGAGGGAGAGGTTGGAGCTGGGAGCACTGGTCGTAAGAGGCATCTGAGAGAGAGGTGCTGCTTGGGGTGCGTCGCTGGCCTCCAGGTCCAGAAGGGGCGGGGCTTCTGCAACCGGTGTCTGTCTGGCTGGTGCACTGGAACTGCGACTTGACGGGGCTCCCGGGGACAGTGTGTGGGGGCGGGGCACCGGCTTCAACTGGGGGTGGGGGGGGGGTGGGGGGGTGAGCCAAGTAGTAATGACTAAGCAACACCCACACAGACACACGTGCATGCACACACACACACACACCTCTGATTTCTTGCTTGTGCTGGGACTAGACTTGCCCTCCTTCAAAGCTTTATCCTTCCTCTCCATCTGCAGCACCAGACAATGCAGGAAACACGCACTGACACATACATACATACACACAGACACACATACACGCATACATACAACTTCAACATTAGCTGACCTTTGGTTTACTCTGGCGGCCAGCGGTGCCAGCGTCCTTTGCCATCCACGTCTTGCGCACATACTTACTGCGAATAAACTGCTCCGCAGCACTGCACACAGAGAAGCACAGTGCACAGAGCATGCTCCTAGCACTGGTAGACCCTCCTCCACCCTCACACACAACATGCTCCTAGCACTGCTAGACCCTCCCTCCACCCTTGCACAGTAGCCCTGGTAGACCCTCCCCCCACCAGAACATGCTCCTGGCCCTGGTAGCCCCCCCACCACCAGAACATGCTCCTAGTCCTGGTAGACCCTCCCCCCACCAGAACATGCTCCTAGTCCTGGTAGACCCTCCCCCCACCAGAACATGCTCCTAGTCCTGGTAGACCCTCCCCCCACCAGAACATGCTCCAGGCTACGCACTAGTCGTCCAAGGGTCTCTTGTAGTCGCTGGGCAGGCTGGCCTCGTAGAGGGCTCTGGCCTTGTCGTTGCCACCCTGCTGGATGCACTGAGAAGGAACACACACACACACACGCCATCAACCTCCCATCCCACCTTAACCTGTCAAACACAGTAAGGCAACACAGTAAGGCAACAAGGACGCTAGTCTTGGTCTCTGCAGAAAGAATGCCTTCCGAAGCCTTACTGAGAAGGCAGGAAGTCACTTCTGGAGTCTTCCAACTAGCTCACCTCTTGCAAGGTGCATCAATCACTACTGTCCACTCCAAGCCTACTGCAACGGCACCTAACTCTTTGCCAACACACATACACATATGAGCAAGTTCCTTTGTGTCAGTTGAGCCGTCAAGCCGCGAGAACCTGCAACAGCCACCAGATGTTCTTTCGCCTATTGCATCATCACCCACACTTTAACCCTCACCCCTCACGTCTCACTCCCACCACCCCCTACCCCCACACACCCCACACTCCTCCCATCCCACCTCAATCTGCTCTGCCGTCCAGGAGTCAAGGTTGACCGACTTGACACGAGAGATGTGGACGCCAAGGTTGCGGTGTATGCCCGCACAGCGGATGCAGAGGAACACTCCGAGGTTCCATGACGCCCAGCGTGGACCTGTACAACAGCGTGGTGAGTGACACCACGCCCCCATGACGCCCAAGTGACACCACACCCCATGACGCCCAAGTGACACCCCACCCCCATGACGCCCAAGTGACACCCCACCCCCATGACGCCCAAGTGACACCACACCCCCATGACGCCCAAGTGACACCACACCCCCATGACGCCCAAGTGACACCACACCCCCATGACGCCCAAGTGACACCACACCCCCATGACGCCCAAGTGACACCACCCCACCTGCTCACCAGCGGTGAAGCCCAGCAGGGCTCGCACTCTGATGGACACGCCACAGACAGGCACTCATCAACACTGAACACACCACAGACAGGCACTTGCAACAGTGTACTACAGAAACCTGCAGATAGCCACTTGCATAGCTCTATGAACAGAGCGGGTCACAGCTAAGGCTAGCCCCCTATGTACAGGGCGGGTCACAGCTAAGGCTAGCCCCCTATGTACAGGGCGGGTCACAGCTAAGGCTAGCCCCCTATGTACAGGGCGGGTCACAGCTAAGGCTAGCCCCCTATGTACAGGGCGGGTCACAGCTAAGGCTAGCCCCCTATGTACAGGGCGGGTCACAGCTAAGGCTAGCCCCCTATGTACAGGGCGGGTCACAGCTAAGGCTAGCCCCCTATGTACAGGGCGGGTCACAGCTAAGGCTAGCCCCCTATGTACAGGGCGGGTCACAGCTAAGGCTAGCCCCCTATGTAGAGCACCAGACGTATACGTAGCCCTTGCTCCAATCCCTGCCTTGTCTTCCATGGCAATCCCACCCCAACTCCACACCAGATGTTTCACTCCCACAGGGGCAGTGGAAGGCTGCAGATATGAAGTGACATGCTTATCGTGGCCTTGACAACAGCTGGTACCCAGACAGAGTCTCTGCAGCACCAACACACAAGTCCCTACACTCTCCTCACTAGACAGGTCCCTACACTGTCCTCACTACACAAGTCCCTACACTGTCCTCACTACACAAGTCCCTACACTGTCCTCACTACACAAGTCCCTACACTGTCCTCACTACACAAGTCCCTACACTGTCCTCACTACACAGGTCCCTACACTGTCCTCACTACACAAGTCCCTACACTGTCCTCACTACACAAGTCCCTACACTGTCCTCACTACACAAGTCCCTACACTGTCCTCACTACACAAGTCCCTACACTGTCCTCACTACACAAGTCCCTACACTGTCCTCACTACACAAGTCCCTACACTGTCCTCACTACACAAGTCCCTACACTGTCCTCACTACACAAGTCCCTACACTGTCCTCTCTAGACAGGTCCCTACACTGTCCTCTCTAGACAGGTCCCTACACTGTCCTCACTACACAGGTCCCTACACTGTCCTCACTACACAGGTCCCTACACTGTCCTCACTAGACAAGTCCCACCGGAACCATACGGTGTTCTACGTACGCGCATACAAGGCCCAATCACAGCCAATTAAATGCTCATACAAGTTCCTCTACACATTTTCGTACGTACGTACCTACGTACGTACGTACGTGCTAACGCTCATACATGGCTCCCATACACCTTGCATCTAAGAAAGGTAGTGTCAGCGGACGAACCACAGGTGGGGCCTATGACACAAAGAGTAGGTACTCGTAGTTGGAACGCACAAAGCCTCAGCGCAGGGCCCAGCGCAGGGGGTGATACAGACACAGACACCCCGCGGCACATCGCAAACAGAGAGACAGATTCGAACTTGCGCACACACCACGTACCTCTGGAGCCGCAGTCACCACAGACACGGTTGGCCTCCTCTCTCAACAAGTCCGCTAGAAGACGCTGATGTTTCTCGCTGACGTTCGCCATTTTACCGCAAACACACCAAATTAACTTCCGGTCGCGAGTTCCACTTCAACTTTCATTCATTCAAGAGCTGAAATTCGATTTGCCTACAAAATGGCCGCCACTGTTCAGTGCTTCCAGGTGGGGTGAAGGGCGAGTGAAAGGGAATTCCAAAAAGAGCTCAAGAGCAACCAGTTACGCACATCTCCGATCACCATGCCCTGTTGCGGTCGATGTCGCCGTCCCAGACATCAGCGACTGATTGACGCCCTCTTTACTCAAGAAGACGGTGGTCAAATCGACCAGGCCCAACTGGCGAGGCTCCTCTTTTACGCTCATTCGTCGCCAGACAAGCTGGGAAGAGTGGGATCCCATCTCAGCGACAAACTCAAGCGATTCGTGCGGAGCAATAGGACAGTGTGAGCCCGGGCCTCTAGTTACAACCGCACCATCTCCATCACACGCATGCGTGCTGCTATGAGTGTGTCCGGAGCTTTGCATAGCAGCGTGTGTTCACTGCAAATGTGCCCTAACTTACCCTCCCCTTTCCACATTCCCTCCCCCCCCCCCCCCCCCCCACTTTACTTCCACTCCCCACCCACTTTCGATTCCCCCCCCCCCCATACCTGTCCAGGTATGCCCACTTGTGCATGGTGGCAGCCCGCAGCCTTCTGGCGCAGTGCAACTCGCGCACGCTGAGTCTCCTGGTGCGACCCACTCTGTCCATGTTGCACATGCTGCTGGAGAGTAACAACGCACAGTTCCACAAGATGGCCGCCGACACAGTGAGTGGTCGGCAGAGTCAGACCAGAGTCAGGAATTGACTGACAGTGGGTCAGATTGGCAGGAGAAGTGTTCAGTCTTGTCCATCTGTCTCCGTCTGTCTACTTGTCTGTGTGTCTGCTCGTCTCCCATCTGTTTTTCTCTCTGTCTGTCTGTCTGTCTGTCTGTCTGTCTGTCTGTCTGTCTGTGTGTCTGTCATTAGTTCCTTGCATTCAAAGACCTCCCCGAGGAGCATCCCCTCTACCAACCAGAGTATGACTTTATTATTGAGCGGTTCACTCAGCTGGCTCTCCCACAGAACAGCGAGGAGGAGTGAGTATCCACCACCCTAGGGTGGGGAATGGTCGACCCACCACCGCCCTACGGTGGGGAATGGTCATCCCACCACCACCACCCTAGGGTGGGGTAGTGTGCCTTCACTGTGTTCTTTGGTACACTGCAGCGTACGTGCCAAGTGTCTGGACTGTCTGGCGGGGGTGATTGAGAAGGTGCAGCGAGACAGAATGGTGCAGGTCAACATTTGGGACGAGGTCCACCTAAACCTGCTAGTCCCCGCCTTCCTCTACCGCATCAAGGAGGAGGGAGGGGGTGGGGACCACATGACGGCCTTTGTCAAGGCAGCCGGCATCACCCAGCTGGCGCCACTTATGGCAGCCATTTTTGAGTGAGATACATGCTCCTTGTCTGTGTAATTGCAGGATTCTCCCCTCAGTCTGAGTATATGTGTATGATTACAGGATTTGTTCCAAATGTATGATTGTAGGGTTCTCCCCATAGGCACTGCGACAACAACCACTGCTGGATTGGGGACTCCAAGTTTGTAATGACTTTGATGGAGAATGTTGTCAAGGCAACTGAGGTAACTGTGCTTGTCAACAGCAGCTGTGTCTGTGCTGGCCACCCCCCCCCCCCCCCCCCCCGTATAACAGGTCCAACTCCAGCATTTAGTTCTGGAGGCACTCCTCCACCACCTGGCAAAGCACGGTATGAACGCCCTCATCTCCACGGCGATCATCCAGGTCCTTGGCCGGCTGGTCCCCATGGCAGCAGGCAGCATTGCAGGCCCATACCTGCTGGACTTCCTGCGCACTCTGGTCAGTCACCTCAAGACCAACGTCAGCCGGGCACAGTCCTCCACCGAGGTGCGTTAGCAGGCAGTGCAGGTGTGTCTGTCTGGTCTGGAGTGTGGTGCCGGTGTGTCTGTCTGGTCTGGAGTGTGGTGCCGGTGTGTCTGTCTGGTCTGGAGTGTGGTGCCGGTGTGTCTGTCTGGTGTGGAGTGTGGTGCTGGTGTGTCTGTCTGGTCTGGAGTGTGGTGCTGGTGTGTCTGTCTGGTCTGGAGTGTGGTGCTGGTGTGTCGTTCTGGTGTGGAGTGTGGTGCTGTTGTGTCTGTCTGGTCCACCTGCAGAACAAGGCGGCACTTGAAAAGTTTGAAACAGACCTGTTGGCTGTCATCGGTGAGCGCAGACATTAGCATATTAGTGTGTGTCTTTAAACATTGGCCCCTCCCCCAGTGACCTGCGGTGTGTCTGTCCCGTCGTACGAGCGTTGGAACATCATCTGCTTCCTACTGCAAGAGCTGCCTGAGGCAGTGGCCGTGCAAACAGAGTCCGTGAGGGGCGGGGCGGCTGGACGATGTCATGTGACCATCATGTGACCATCATGTGACATCATTCCCTCTGCAGTGTCACCCTCAGCATTCGTCTGATGCAGTGCTGCCAGAAGGTGGTCCAGTCCCTTATCCCACAATCCCTGGACGACACTTTCTCCGATCACGTGTTTAATTCCATGAGAAGGCTATGGAAGCTGCAGGATCCAGGTAGCTGTAGCTGCATCAAGTCATAGGACCATCACATGCCTGTCACATGACTGTCATGTGACCCTCCAGACCTGTTGCCCTTGGTGCTCCAGCTGTGGACACAAGCTCTCGACACTAACAAGAACGCCGCAAAGCTTCCTCTCTCACTGTGAGTGGGTCAGTGATCGTGTGCAGAGTCTGAGATGAGAATATATAACCCCGTCATTTTGCAGGGAATGGTCCAGTTTGGAGGCAATGGGCCTCAAGTGTGTCACACATGAGCAGTTTGTCTTCAATACCAAGGTCAGCGAGTGCACACACCCCTCACCTTCAAAACAACCTCTCACTCCACACCCTCAGCAACACCCACTCACCCTCAGCCACACCCACTCACCCTCAGCCACACCCACTCACCTTCAACCACACCCACTCACCCTGTGTTGCACCCACTCACCTTCAACCACACCCACTCACCCTGTGTTGCACCCACTCACCTTCAACCACACCCACTCACCCTGTGTTGCACCCACTCACACTCAGTCACATTCACTCACCCTCAGCCACACCCACTCACCCTGTGTTGCACCCACTCACACTCAGTCACATTCACTCACCCTCAGCCACACCCACTCACTCTCAACCACACCCACTCACCCTGTGTTGCACCCACTCACACTCAGTCACATTCACTCACCCTCGGCCACACCCACTCACTCTCAACCGCACCCACTTACCTTCAACCATACCCACTCACCCTGGTAATGTGTAATCACCATTTTTCTGTAGTATCTAAAGCAATTCCTTCAAGACCTATCTGATGTCATTGCACTATTGCCTTGGGAACGTGTTCACATGGAAACCTACTACCGTCTCCTGGTGACCCTCCCTCTCTCTCTCGGCGCAGAAGCAGGGTACAGTCTAGTGGCAGTTGCCATGGAAATGCAGGACGGCACTCACCTGGGCAAGAGTGGGTGCGGGCAGTTTGCTCATGTGTGTGTCTCAGGACTGCTCCACTGCCTTCGTGTGGTGGTGGGAGGGGGAGCCCCCTGGTGTGAGCATGTGGATGACATCATTGAGTATCGGAGGGGGGCGGGGCGGCACCTCCTCCCTGAGGGCTTCTTCCTGGAGTCAGGTGTGCTGAATCTGGTGGGGGTGGAGCAGGGCTCCGCAGAGGGCAGAGAGGAGCGGGTTCTCTTCAACGGAAGCAAGATCAGACTGCAGGGCCCACCAAGTGAGGGGGAGGAGGGCTGTGGTGGGCGGTGGGCGGTGGCACTCTCCCGCTGTCTGCCGCTGCCCTACAGGCCTGGTCCGTCTGCCGTCGGTGTCCATGTATGAACCAACAGAGAGGGCCGAGTCAGGCTTGGCACAGTCAATAATGCTGCTGTCTCCAGTGAGTGTGGTAATGAGGTTCATTGTCTCTGCTCACTTCTAACAATGTCCACCCCTCTGCCAGCCGACGGGTCCCGATGAGCATTTCTCCTACTCCGACCTCCGTGCCCATCACTCAGTGGAGGACAGCACGGCCAGCACCATCACAAACCAGCAGATGTCCTTCCAGGAGGTCTTCTCTAAGGTGTGTACGCTAGTGCTGGGCTGAGCTAGTGTGTGTGTGTGTGTGTGTGTGTGTGTGTGTGTGTGTGTGTGTGTGTGTGTGTGTGTGTGTGTGTGTGCGTGTGTGTGTGTGCATGTGTGTGTGTGCATGTGTGTGTGTGCGTGTGTGGTGTGTGTGTGTGCGTGTGTGTGTGTGTGTGCGTGTGTGTTTGTGTGTGTGTGTGCGTGGTGTGTGGTGTGTGTGTCCTCACTACTATATCATTGCATTACTGTCTCAGTAGATTGTCACATTTTCATAAGACACGTGCATGTGTGTACGTACGTACATCTGTTGTGTCTTTCTTTGCATTTAACGCAGGAAGCCTCATTTGTTCACCAGCAGATCGCAAACATGTTGACAAGGTACGTACATTATTACTGGCTGTCTTGTCTCATGTGACTGTCACATGACTTGTCACATGACTGTCACATGACTGCTGTGTTCCTGCCCGTGCACAGCTCTATCATGTCAGGCGAGGAGTACGAGGGAGAAGCCATTGAGCTTCCCGAGATTCACTAATCAGACACTTGTGGTGAGCGGCTGTGGGGTTGACCCTGCATGATGAGGTCAAAGGGCACTCAACGCAGCAAACCACACCGCCCATTTGTATTGCCCAAGACCCGCCCACTGATTACTAATACCAAATTATTGTATTATTGTTTAATCCCACCCAATCCTAGGAGTGGACCCAACTGTCTGTACAAGCTTGTGGCAAAGGTACACATTCTTACAGCCAAACCACTTCAATATAAATTTTCCAACACATTTTGAATTGCGCACAAATTTCTCATTTATTAACACTTTATTGAGTGATCCAATATTACACCAGGTCCTATTTTATATCCATGCAAACCAGTCTTGATGATTGAAGTTGACTGCCATGCACTTTGTGCGTGTGCTAATATCGTCAGTGTATAATAATATGTTAGCATACTGTATGTTTCTGTATAATTATACATATAGTTATATATTACATGCTGTTGTATTATATTTGACAATAAGTAGGAACGTGTGTGTTTGCAAGTGTGATGTAGATTAATGTACATTATGGTTGTGTGTGTATGCACTTGCATGCAAGAACTATATTCACATGCATGTTGCTTAGCATGCACAGTCGTCCAACTACCGGTCCCTGTATGTGTACGTACAGTACAGTACAGATAGGGAGAGGCACAATGGTGCGCGCGGCATGAAATCTGGGCACACATATTAGGGCGGGAATCAGGATTTTTCTGACAACTCACAGTTGCACAATTTCCATTAATTTTTTATTAAAATTAATAATTATACAAACACACACAAAAGTACAAATGCATAATTATACGTATGTATGTTGTAAGAGTTCTGTGTTGCATGTCAAACATACAAAAGATGGGCCATGCACTGCAAATGTATGTACACAATCACATTGCAAGGGAAGAATATAATTCAGTTGTAGTATATGATTTCAAATGGAGGCACTGTGTACATCTCACGTACCAGCGTCATCATCATCCTTGTCAGCACGATCTGGTACTCGGTAGAGCCTGCAGTGGGGGAGGGAGGACAGCACTAGACACAGGACAGACGAGATCACATGATGGTCACATGACAGAGACTAGGTCATAGCGCAGAAGCTCTAATTTTTGCAGGACTTTTTTTTTGCAAATTTACCTCAGTCAGCCTTTGCGGAAATAAATCCTCGCGAATAAGCGCCCTAAACTATACTGTCATTTGCAGTATAAACACAAAATGCCCTACCAAACAGCAATTTGCGAAATTATCACCCAGCAAAAATTAGAGCTTACACAATTATAACATAAAATTTTATATTATGTATATACCCTGGGTCACATGTTGGTCACATGACATACCCTGGGTCACATGTTGGTCACATGACATACCCTGGGTCACATGTTGGTCACATGACATACCCTGGGTCACATGTTGGTCACATGACATACGCTGGGTCACATGTTGGTCACATGACATGCACTGGGTCACATGTTGGTCACATGACACACTGGGTCACATGTTGGTCACATGACTTGAAATGTCACCATGAAATGCAGCCATACCTGGGTGGCTCAGATGAGAAGGCACTCCTCACATGGACCACATTCTTCTTTTCTAGAATGACAAGCTTCCCCTGGGGGGGGGGGGGGGGTCAGGACAGAGGCAGAGTGAGTGAGGGTGGAGTAACAGTGCAATGTAAATATATAGCCACAACACAGACCTCTTCCTCCCATCTACCCCAGCCCCGCCCACTCGTCACTAACCTCGCCCACCCGTCACTAGCCCCGTCCACCCGTCACTAACCTCACCCACTCACCTCCCTGAACTTGTTCATGACTGTCCGCAGCCCCTTCTGCGGCAGGGCATGGCAGCGAGCCAGGAGTGCCGTCTGCTCCAGAGTAAGTGACATCATCGAGCGGACCACGCCCGAGTCACATGCAGTAATCCTAACCCCGCCCATCTGGGTGGCAGCCTCGCTGGCCAGACTGAGCAGCCCCACCCCCTCATACATGTGGTCCACCGACTGCTGGAGCTGCGTCACAAGCACTTCCAGCGCGTTGAGAGGAAGGGAGATCTGTGTGCAAGGGGTGACACAGGAGACTAGGTCACATGATGGTCACATGACACACTGAGTCACATGACATAATCAGACAGGTATGCGAGGACTCAGGCACTGCACACATACCTGGTGGATGGCAGTCTTCTGTGCCTCAGGGTCGTCAGGGAGGTGCTCCTTGCTCAGCCGGTACATCCGCATGGTCCGGTAGTACTCTTTCAGGGTCTGCAAGGACTTCTCATTGATGCTGCGCTGTAGCACCGCGAGGTTGTACTCGGGTGACTCCTTGCACAGGCCTGCAAGGGGTGGAGGGAAGGGGAGGGGAGGGAAGGGGAGGGGAGGAAACACAAATGGTGTGTTAGCAGAGGGACAGTGAGGGTAGGGTGGGCAGGGTGAGAGGGTTCAATGTGATGTGTGCGTGTGGCACTCACTGTGTGTGAAGAGGACTGGGATGAGAGGGAAGTATTTCTTTGCAACCAGCTTCTCTGGCAAGATGTTGAAGAGTCGCTCTGGAAGGTTGACAACCACCGTCATCATGGACCTGTTTCCTGTCAGGGTGACCAC
Organism: Aplysina aerophoba; assembly: GCA_949841015.1. Classification (NCBI taxonomy): domain Eukaryota; kingdom Metazoa; phylum Porifera; class Demospongiae; order Verongiida; family Aplysinidae; genus Aplysina; species Aplysina aerophoba. Next base: position 79,350 of record OX465041.1, read on the forward strand.
CGGCTGCTGGACTGTGGGGGAGGGGTGGGGTGGGGGGAGGGGTGGGGTGAGAGGCACTGCGGCCGAGCCCATGTACAGCAGTGAAAGCCAGCTTGTGACTTAGCCAGATGTGCACACGTGGTGGGAGAGGTAAGCAAAGATTGACAGAACAAGGAGAGTGCAACAGGTATTCAAGCCAGAGCCCTTACTCTCTTCTGCTTTGCCTGATTCAAAGGGCTTCATGGATATGTTGACACTCTGTAACAACTTTAAGGTCTTGCGCAAGACCTCCAGTTTACCTGTGTCTTCACCCTATACAGGAGGCAAGCACACCGAAGCAGTCAGTGAGGGGTTTCTACGAATTTCATTTACTCTCCCTCTCCTCTTCCATGCAGATCCCTTCCTCCCTCATTCCCCTACCTCCCATCTCCCTCCCTCTGTCACCACTCCCCACCTCCCCCACACCATCCCTCCCTTCCCTTCCTTCTCCCACCCTCACTCACTCCCCCACCTCCCATCTCCTTCCCTCCAACCACCATGCATCCCTCCAGCCACCCTCACCTTCACTCCTTTCATTGGTGCTTCCACGGCAACCAGCACCCCAATGTGAGCCAGCTGTGTCAGCCACTGCTCGCTCCCATCAGCGCAGGTCATGTGCTGAGCCGCAGGGTTGTACTCCCCCACCAGTGCCAGCGCCAGCTGCTCCATGAACCCACTCATGGCCGCAGAGAGGAGCTGGCTGAAGGCTGTGTCTTGGGCCTCCAAGAAGGAAGGTTCTGGAGGCGAAGTGGGGTGGGCAAAGCAGCAGATCATGTGACACCCATGTGACGTCACTCAGAGGTGGGACATGCCACCAGGTGGAAAGTCCTCCTCACCTTCCAAAAGTGCCACAGCGAGGTGGAGTCTGAAGGAGAACACTGCAGGAGGGAGTGGGTGGGAGGGGTGAGGGGGAGGGAGTGGGTGAGGGAGGGAGGGACAACAGCACACTCATCGCTCATGTGTCAGGCTATACATTTCTGTAAGCCAGTGTGGAAACACGGAAGATCCATGCACTGGCACTCACTCTGCATGTAGCTGTAGAGAGCTTCGGTCAGCTGGTCGATGGCAGGCCCTATCTCCTCTGAGAAGACCTTGGTCAGCGCCTCCACACGTGCCACCTCCTTGTGTGCGGTGCGTCTCAGACTAGTGACGGCATCATAGAACTCATCGTGGACAATGTGCTTGGTGTCTGTAAATGCTTGTTCTACCAGTTGGTTGTCGCACGTGTCAATAAAGGCTTTCATCTGCACATTATACATTACACAAAAACACAACACCCACACAACAATTGCATGACTATCAAATGACCATTGCACGCCTGTCACATGACCATCACATGACCATCACATGACCATACCTTAGAATGAACACCCTCTTTGATGAATCTCAAGACAGGAGACATGTCGGAGACGGAAGCCAGCCTCCGCCGCACTACCACAGAGTGGTCATCATCTGGTGAACTACTGCGGTCAACTCCATTGGGGGACTCACCCAATGGCAGATCAAAGGACTACATAAACAACAACAACAACAAACAAGGCAGGCACCACTAACTAACTCCTACCACCTCCAATGACCCCCGTATGAGGAACAGGGCCTCCTTCTCAAAAGGACATGAACAGTGCACAAGACGCACCACATGAGTGTGGACTATCTAATGAAGCGACCAGACCCCCTTCCTGCATGTGTCCCTGTCCACTCTAGAGTCCTTACCTCGTCCATGCTGGCCACAGAGACTACACTCGAGCGCTTGCTGAACTGCTCCACAATTGTCCGCTCACTGCACAGCTCCTGGTACCGCTGGCGGATTACAGCTTCTGCCCTCCTCAGTCCATGGATTTCCTCCGCCTTCTTCAAAGTGACTGACAAATTGAGCTCGCTCTTTGTCGGCAGGGCCATTGTGATGTACGGGTAAACCCCTTCAATTTCTCCAAACAGTGGTGTTGGGGATGATGATCCATTCTGCTGCTCCTCCTCCCCACTGCCACCAAAGGGGGTGGGGCTTGTAGGCGGGGTGGAGACAGGGATGGAGGAGATGATGAGCTTGTGCAGGTGGCAGTTGGTGGGGCAGGGACGCAGGAGGGCGGGGCTGGGGGAGCCGTGCGGTCTGAAGGTGGGCCAGTGTGAGTAGGAGTAGGAGGCGAGCTGCACCGCATCCCCTGCGTACTGGGCATGCAGCCGGTCCAGCTGGTTGACGTAGGCCTCCAGTGGCGCCTTGGCTTCGTGAGCTTTCAGCATGTCCGGGAGGGACCGGAGGAGTTCAGCCACCATCTGGTAGTAGTCCGCCTGCAGTTTGAGGAACTGGGGGGAGGGGAGAGGGGAGAGGAGGGGGGGATAGGGGAGGGGAGGGGAGGGAGGGGAGAGGGGAGGAGTGGGGCTGCAAACCCTATCAATCAGCTCTGTAACCTAGTTCCAACTCACCTGTGCTGGCAGTGTGAAGGTGAGTGGTGCCTCCTGCAGTGTGGTGTACAGGTCCTTGGTCCCCTCGGTGCTCTCAAAGGAGTACTGTGAGGTGTACTGCACGTTGCCCACACCCAGCTTGAAGGTGAGGCTCTTGCTGGGCTGCCGCACAACACCGATGACTTCCTCATGAGTCAGCTGAGTAACATCCTTCTCGTTAATGGACATGATGCAACTTCCACTGATCACGCCCATCCTGGCAGCAGGTGAGTTGCTGTCCACTTTACTCACAAGAGCTGGTTTTGAGCCTCTGATGTGCACACCAAGTGAACCGTTTTCATCTCGTTTGATCGTCACATATCTACATACCACATGACAGTGCATGACAACATGTGACAACACATGACAACACATGACAACATGTGACAACACATGACAACATGTGACAATACAGCAACACATCACAACAGTGCTGTCCATGGGCTGACACACAGACTACGGCAACTCACAACTGAGGTATCTGCATGACTGTGAGGGGGAGGGGGCTCTCTTGCTCAAAGTACGTCTGCACCACATCCTGCAGCATTGTGTCCGAGACTCCACTAACAGGAACATAGTTGTTGCCAAGGGCAATAATGGACTGCCGAGGGACCAGGCCCAGCGACTGCAGAAACAGAATAACTAATCAGCTCATGCCGTGTGACCACCACCACAAGACACACCCTACAGGGCA
>OX465041.1:87478-92478 GCA_949841015.1 Aplysina aerophoba
ACACATGCTGTTCTGTTCCCTGTGCATGCACCCTCCACGCCACTCTCTGTGAGTCGCTGGCACACATGCGGTTGAGCTTTTGGAGGATTGAGTTTGCGGCCAATGAAGTCACTTCCCGAGCAGTTCACTGGAGTGTCCAGGTCATTAGTGACTTCAGCTGCATGTGTGACAGGCAAACAGTTGCTTGAATTGCAGGAAGTCACTGATCGCTGGTCACTTATTCAATTGTCTAATGAAAGTAATTCAACCGTGACTGGGGATGACTAAAGTGTCAATGACTGACACACTCATGTGCACACACACACACACACACACACACACACACACACACACACACACACACACACACACACACACACACACACACACACACACACACACACAACATACACACACACACACACATACTGTAACACAACATACACACACACATACATACACACACAACACACACAACACACACACACACACACATACTGTAACACAACATACACACACACACACACACACACAATCCACACACATACAACACACACAAACACAACATACACACACACACACACACACAATCCACACACATACAACACACACACACACACACACACACACACACACACACACACACACAATCCACACACATACAACACACACAAACACAACATACACACATACACACACACACACAACACACACAACACAACATACACACACACAGATGCACAAAGTTGTAACATTATTCATTGCTGCCCACTCAGTATGATGCAAATGAGCTGGAAGATCTCTTACGGGAGGTCATGGAGAATGAGGCCCCGCCCACTGCACCCCTCCCCTCCCTGGAGGACAGCGAGGAGGAGGAGGAGCCAGTCAATGGCGAGAGTAAGTGGGCATTGCACAATGGTATCAGGTTTTGTGCAATAGCAAGTCAGTGTTGTGCAATAGCAAGTCAGTGTTGTGTAATAGCAAGTAGGTGTTGAAAATTGCATTTGCTACAGGGTTTTGCAAAATGGTAGTTGCGAACGGCATTGGACTTGCTACTCACCTTTAAACTTTGACCTTACTTTAGCCACAATAAGGCTGGCCAAAACTGGGTTGAGTTCAGAGATGAGTCGCAAGTGGAATGCGTTTGCGACAACTATGTTGCTAAACCATGTACAGAAGAAGGTGCTGTTAGCACCAGCCGCTGCGTCTCCTTCCTGTCACATGCTGCATTCACTCAACAGACCATGCATGAGAACCGAGTTGCAGTGAATTCCAGCTGTGTTAGTCCATCCATTCAGAGTGTTTGGGTACAAGGACTGCTCTCGATTCATCCCAGGGTGTGGGGGTAACCATGGCATTCTTGTACATATGTACTTCAACTGTGAAAGTTCCTGTAAGGGACTCGCCCACCCAAAGCCCACACGGAATGGCACGTTGGAGTAAAAGCAGGTGTTGTATTCAACGCAGGACCCATGGTGTATTGCCAGTCACTCAGCCAAGATCAATAGCTCGCAATGAAGCGATGGTCCTGAGCTCCTGCTTTCTCTCCCCCAACCATTCCTCCTGAGCTGTAGGGTCCCGTGCAGTAATTCAAAGTAGCTCCAGCTCATTGTCACTAATCCCCAGCGCGAGACATCCTCAGCACGGGGGGGGGGGCACAGGGTTCAATTCCCAATCTTGTCATGAGCACTTATCTGCTTTGACCCCGCCCCCTAGACTGTGAGTTGGACAACGATGACCATGGGGGGTGCATTCCTGACGAATATGCGTCTCTTGTGCGCGAGATACGTGTGGAGAGTGGTCTTGTGGGGACACAGAAGTACCACCTGAAGTCGTACAGGGAGGTGCTGGTGGGACGCGAGTTGGTGCAGTGGCTGGGAAAGAAGAAGGGAATGAGTGAGTTGAGGGGGAGGGGCAGTGGGGGGCGGGCCATGAGGGGGGAGAGAGGCGTGACTGAAAACAAGAGAAGAGTTGGGTTGTGGCTGGTCCCAGGCTAGTGAATTGATGGCCAACAAAACAATTATTGATAATACTCACTAGCAGGACGTTTCGACCTGGAGGTCTTTGTCCACTGCTTACAGGAGACCTCCGGGTTGAAGTGTCCTGCTAGTGAGGATTATTAACAGTTGTGTTTTTGCCCATCGATTCGCTATCGGTGTCAATTCAACTCAACTACGAGCCTCTACAGGATCGCGTGGTTGGCTGTGAGTGGTGAGATAAAAGGGAGTGTGGTCCTGTGCTAAGGTTGTCTGTCTGTCTGCGGCCGTAGGTCGAGAGGAGGCGGTGCAGACTGGTCGTGAGCTGGTTCGACGCAGCTTCATCCACCACGTCACTCACGACCACGACTTTGAGGATGAATTTCTCTTCTACCGTTTCCTGGGAGAGGACAGTCGTCGGTCCCTCAATGCCAAGCTCACCCACCAGTGCTCACCGCGACCTGGTACGCACGCACTCACTCAAAGGAGCATGTGTGCGCACGCATGCATGTCTGGAGCGCATTTAGGGGGGGGGAGGAGCATAGGTCTCTTTTGTTGTATTCTCTTAACCTCCCCCACACACACACCTTTAAAGAGATTTCTAAATGCAGCACTGCATGTGTGATAGCTTCATCTTTCTCCATCTGTATACAGCTACGGAGATAGCTGCAGAGATGAGGAAGAAGGTCTTGCGGCTCTATGAGGAGCACCTCTCTCCAGACGGAATGGTGCGTCTGAGTGTGCACGTGTATGTGTGCGTGTGTGTGTGTGTGTGTGTGTGTGTGCGTCTGAGTGTGTGTGTGTGTGTGTGTGTGTGTGTGTGTGTGTGTGTGTGTGTGTGTGTGTGTGCGTGCGTGCGTGCGTGCGTGCGTGCGCGTGCGCGTGCGCGTGTGTGTGTGTGCGTGTGTGTGTGTGTGTGTGCGTGTGTGTGTTCATATGTGAGACTTGATGCAATGTCTTTTGCACACTACCCATGCTACATCCGACCCAGCCCCACCCCTGCCCCACCCCTAGGCCGTTGACTATGCTGCCATTGGCCGCAGCCCCCACTTTGAAGACTACCTTCAGAGCACAGCAGAGCTGAAGCGGGCAGACGTCAAGTCCCTCTCCCACCAGGAGAAGGTCGCCTTCTTCTGCAACATCTACAACACCCTTCTGATCCACGCCTTCGTGGTGATTGGCCCACCCACCAACGTCTTCAAGAGACTGCGGGTGAGAAGGGACGGGGAGGCGTTGACTGGAGGAGTGATTCAACTGAGTTTAAACTAAACTAAACAGTTCAACTCACAACCCACAGACACCAGCACAACCTAGACCATAACACATTACACCTTATCGTGCATTATGAAGTGTTTCCACGGTCACTTTATCCATGGTAACCACATTCCTCAACTGCAGTTCTTCTACCATGCCAGCTACATCATTGGTGGCAATGTCTACAGCCTCAACGACATTGAGAGTGGTGTGCTGCGGGCCAACCGAAAGCCAGTGGCAGCCATAAGGCGACCATTTTCCCGCAGTGACCCCAGACTGGAGGTAGCCCTGCCGGAGCCGGAGCCAAGAATTCACTTTGCTCTGGTGTGCGGTGCTCGGAGCTGTCCTCCTGTCAAGTTGTACTCGGCTGAGGTGAGGGCGGACTAGTCAAGGTGACTGCTGGGGCAGGCCTGTTTGTGATTTGTGGGCGTGTCTGTGTGCACGTGGGTGTGGGCATGTATGTGTGCACGTGGGTGTGGGCGTGTCTGTGTGCGTCTGTGAGTGTGTGTCTGTGTGCATGTGGGTGTGAGCAGGTCTGTGAGTGTGTGTATGTGTGCACGTGGGTGTGGGCGTGTATGTGTGTGCACATTGGTGTGGATGTGTCTGTGTGCATGTGGGTGTGAGCAGGTCTGTGAGTGTGGGTATGTTTTAGGGTTAGGGTGTGTATCTGTGCACATGGATGTGAGTGTGTCTGTGTGGGTGTGGGTGTGTCTGTGGGTGTGGGTGTGTGTGTGGGTGTGTCTGTGTGTGTGTGAGTGTGTCTGTGTGGATGTGGGTGTGTCTGTGTAGAGTGGGTGTATGCCAACATGGTAATTTGTATTGCAGAACCTGGAGGAGGAGCTGGATATCGCAACAGAGTCCTTCCTGGAAGGCGAAAACTGCGTTGTGGACATGGAGAGAAGAGAGGTCACAATTTTATGTGGTGCACAATTAATACACGTACATCATAATATGTGGCAACTTAGTGAGGGATTGGGAACTTGTTAGGCGGTGGTTCCTCTTGCGCAGTGTTCTACACAAATTTAAGCTTCCTCCGTAACCACAGCAGCCAACAACATGGGAGGTGGGCAAGAATTGGCTAAGGCGCGATCATAGAGGCTCGTTGTAGCGTTGTGATGACTATGAAGAGGCCTGAGTGGCTACGTAGTTGAAACTTTGTGATGACTAGCAATCTGCCCACATACATACGTGCGTGCGTACACGGTCGAAACGTCCTGCAATGAGTTGTTCTTGATTGATTCTGCTACATGTACAATGTATGCTCACCAAGATCAATTGCTAATGGGCTAATGTGTTCTTATTTTGAGAAGCGTTGTTTAGGACTATTTGTTAATGAAATGCTGCCGTGTACTTCCTTTGTTTAAAGACGTGTACAGTACCTCTCGGAACTTTGTCCTAGCTTGCTATGCAACCCACGATAGCATACCCATCGCTGAACATGACCATGGTGCGACTGTTCTGTTGCATATTTCTACTACTACTACGTGCCGGCTTTACGTACATGCCTCAATGCTTACTGCTGTGGTCGTGGAGAAAAAAGCTTATAAACGAGGCTGCTCCCTTCATATGAATGGCCAGTCTGGTTCCTGTTCCCAATTTAAACGCACCAAGTTAGTTGCCAGTGGGAAACAACCATGCAACATATGTCACTCACACCCCTCTGTACCTCATGTGCATGTAGACACCACTGCTTAAGGAGGCCCTTTCATCCTCCCTCTCTCCCTCCTCTCGCTTCTCTCCCTCTCTCCCTCCCCTCACCTCTCTCCCCCTCCCCAATCCCCCTACAGGTGG
>OX465041.1:97478-122478 GCA_949841015.1 Aplysina aerophoba
TATTCGCCTTGTGCTGGTGTGCGCCATTAGCAGTACAGTGAGTGCTGGCTAGGATATGGTGTGTCTGTGTGCACTGCCGGCCGAGCATCCCTTGAAGAAGCAGCTGAGGGCTGTGGAAGCACCTGCTCAGGAGCAGGCCACAGGGGATGGGGGAAGGAGGCGGGGAGGGAGGTGGGGGCTGTTTTGGTGAGCTGACATGGTCAGCACTCCTCTGGGGTTGGGGCGACCACTCGGGAAGAGCAGTAAGGGTTCTTTTATACCAGCTAGAAAACGGGCTGAAAACCGATGTTTCAACCAGAATACACGGTCTTCTTCAGGACGTAACAACGGCAAGGTTTTTAGCCCATTTCTGCTTGCACAGAAGAACCCTTTACTGTTCATGCAACAGCCAGCTGAGAAGCTCCCACTTAATTTGAGAAGAGGTTGTGTATGGCTGGAAGACATAGCGACCTGTCATGCACAGCCCAACTTGTCATGTGCACTGGCATCGTGTTTCCAGATTCTGGTCATTGTTTTTAATGGACAGCACATGTCAGAGCGCTGTTGTGTGTGTATTCCATGTGTTTTACTTGTGTTCATGTGAATGGTGATCATGTTTGGGCAATTGGGCACACAGACACACATTTGGTGTTGTGTGGTGAGAGTGTGGGGGCGGGAGAGTGTGGGTGTGGGTGGGTGGGGAGAGTGTGGGTGTGGGTGGGTGGGGAGAGTGTGGATGGGGGTGGGTGGGGAGAGTGAAAGGGACGTGTGCATTCACACGTGCATCCACACAGACACACATTTGATGGTGTGTGGGAAGAGTGAAGGGGAGTATGTGTGAGGTAAGTGTGATGGGACATGGGTTTGGGGAGAGTGGAATATGGCATGTCGATAGGTCTTGCAGACATTGCTAGATTATAATTTGATCAGTTGCTAAGATGTTTGAATCAAGATACGTAATACGTATGTGCGTGAGTTGAGCTCCTAACACATTTGTACTGTATGTACCAGTGGTGCGTCGCTAACCTTAACCAGCAATTAAAGACTAAAGTTAGTTGAAATGCCAAACAACAACTGCGTACTTTCTGCCCTTCTCCCATTGGCAGACAACACAGAGGACGGAGAGGGCACGGACCTCCACCCGGCGTTGTTGGATTTCCGTGAGCGATGACATCACTACCTAGACACACACGCACACGCACACACACACACACACACACACACACACACACACACACACACACAACTAGTGTTTCCTTCTTAGAGGTGGCAGCAGAGAAAGGTGTTGTGGCTGGCAAGTGGGAGGAGAGTGAGGGAGGGGAGCAGAACTCCAAGGAGAAGGTAGACAGTGGGATCCATTGTGTGTATGTTTGTGAGTGTGTGTGTGTGTGTGTGTGTGTGTGTGTGTGTGTGTGTGTGTGTGTGTGTGTGTGTGTGTGTGTGTGTGTGTGTGTGTGTGTGTGTGTGTGTGTGTGTGTGTGTGTGTGTGTGTGTGTGCTGTGCATGTGTGTGTGTGTGTGTGTGTGTGTTTGTGAGTGTGAGTGTGAGTGTGTGTGAGTTCTTATTGCTTCTTATCCAAGGCTGTTCAGAAGGCAACCAAGAAAGTGGGTGTGTTGGTGAGAAAGAGGGGACGGGAAACAGGGATGGGACCCAAGAGGCGTGTTATCAAGAAGGGCGTGCTGACCCACCTCCCCAGTGTGATGGACGAGAGAGGGGCGGGGTCCAACACACCCTCAAGCAAGGTGAACCAGGTACATATATGGGTGTAGTATGCATATGCTAGGATGCAGAGTTACAAAATATAGAACAGCTCTCTGGTACCAGCTTGAAGGTAGACTGAAGAGACCGGAGTATCACTGTCAAACATTGGCAGGACTTTCATTCACCTCCAAGCTGGTAGCAGTGAACAGTGCATCCTACATGTTACTGCCCCTCCCATCACAGCTCCCTGGCAGTAACAGTAGCAATGGATTCACTACAGCCCAAGATAATGAACCCGCTCCAATTCTAAAACAAATAGAAGTGAGAGTTGGGACCGCCTCAAAGGCCAAGCGTCCCAAGCTGGCTGAAGTGAACAAATGTAGAGGACAAATGGTGGCTCCAGCTGTGGTTACAAAGAAGAAGAAAAGACGCTCAAAGATGAAATCGCACTTTACTTCACAGGTTTGTTTCCTGACGTCAAACGTAACCTTATGTTAAAAATTCACATGTGGAAGAGGTGCAAGCCGTCTTTGTCTTTGAATGACTGACACAGTTTAGGCATCTTTCACACACTACTGTTTGAGTGGAGGCATCCTTTGAGGGTGAAGTGGAAGGGTGATCTCTGTTCCCCGCCCTGTGTGGCATGGGCTGATTGCGTGATGTCACAGGGTGTACATCACCTTGGTAATTGTTAAGTCAGGAGTCAGCTGCTGTGTGGCGGTGTAGTGTCACTTGGGCCCAGTCACAAAGTCTTACACCATCTCCAATTATCAACCCACAATCTGCAGTATCATGCTTTGTGTGCAATTTGTATATTCATGAAAGGAAGTTCACAGATGAAGTCGGGTTGACCTCACAAGTTTGAAAGGCAGACACGATCTAATATAGTCAAACATGCGTACCTCTATGTACACTTGTGTAAGTGGCAGTAATGTGACTGCCTGTCTTTGTCTCAATAGTGAGCAACAGTTTATGACCTTACCGTGTGCATGTGCAATACATTATAACACTACATAAATTTATTAGGGCTGTATTATATTATGTATATTTGGTCATATATATTATATACGTACTATATAAAATAATATTGTACCAAGCTATGTATTAAGTTTGCATACAACTGCATTGTAATAATTATATATATGTGTGTGCATGTGCAGTGCACTGGACATGTGTGTGCATGTGGAGTGCACTGGACATGCGTGTGCATGTGCAGTGCACTGGACATGTGTGTGCATGTGCAGTGCACTGGACATGCGTGTGCATGTGCAGTGCACTGGACATGTGTGTGCATGTGCAGTGCACTGGACATGCGTGTGCATGTGCAGTGCACTGGACATGCGTGTGCATGTGCAGTGCACTGGACATGCGTGTGCATGTGCAGTGCACTGGACATGCGTGTGCATGTGCAGTGCACTGGACATGCGTGTGCATGTGCAGTGCACTGGACATGTGTGTGCATGTGCAGTGCACTGGTCATGTGTGTGCATGTGCAGTGCACTGGTCAAGTGTGTGCATGTGCAGTGCACTGGACATGCGTGTGCATGTGCAGTGCACTGGACATGTGTGTGCATGTGCAGTGCACTGGACATGCGTGTGCATGTCCAGTGCACTGGACATGTGTGTGCATGTGCAGTGCACTGGACATGCGTGTGCATGTGCAGTGCACTGGACATGTGTGTGCATGTGCAGTGCACTGGACATGCGTGTGCATGTCCAGTGCACTGGACATGTGTGTGCATGTGCAGTGCACTGGACATGCGTGTGCATGTGCAGTGCACTGGACATGTGTGTGCATGTGCAGTGCACTGGACATGCGTGTGCATGTGCAGTGCACTGGACATGCGTGTGCATGTGCAGTGCACTGGACATGCGTGTGCATGTGCAGTGCACTGGACATGCGTGTGCATGTGCAGTGCACTGGACATGCGTGTGCATGTGCATGTGCAGTGCACTGGACATGTGTGTGCATGTGCAGTGCACTGGACATGCGTGTGCATGTCCAGTGCACTGGACATGTGTGTGCATGTCCAGTGCACTGGACATGCGTGTGCATGTGCAGTGCACTGGACATGCGTGTGCATGTGCAGTGCACTGGACATGTGTGTGCATGTGCAGTGCACTGGACATGCACACGCATGTCCAGTGCACTGGACATGCGTGTGCATGTGCAGTGCACTGGTCATGCGTGTGCATGTGCAGTGCACTGGACATGTGTGTGCATGTGCAGTGCACTGGTCATGTGTGTGCATGTGCAGTGCTTTATGCCCCTAATTACAGTATATATGTGTTCTAATGAGTTGAAGTTTGTGTAAAGTAGTGTGTCATGTGATGTCACTGGTTGCTTTGCTCTTTAGAAGCCAACTTTGGTTCTCACTAGCTGCCACAGAAGGTATGTCACTATAGGTGTGTATTGGATGTATGGTGTGTGTGTATGGGATGTATGGTGTGTGTGTGTGTGTGCGTGCGTGCGTGCGTGCGTGTGTGCGTGTGCTGTACCAAGTGCTCATCTTCACTACAGAACATACTCTTCCCCTCCCCTCCCCTCCCCTCCCCTCTGCTCCCCTCCCCTCCTCTCCCCTCTCCCTACAGAGATCAAGAAGTCATTCAAGCAGTAGTGAAAAAGCTGGGAAAGTATGAGTTGTCCAATGTGGTTACCAAGACAACCACACACGTGGTCTCTGGTGCTACACGTCGAACTCTCAACACCTTAGCTGCATCTGTATGGGGCTGTTGGGTGTTGAGCGTGGAATGGGTGCGTTGAAGGGAGGGGGAGGGGGAGGGGAGGAAGGGATGGGAGGGAGTGGATGGAGAAGGCGAGGAGGGGAGATATGGAAGGAGAGGGGTGGGAAGGGGAGTGGAGGGAGTGAAAGTGAGGGGAGGAGAGCCAACCTGGATGATTGGGACTCCTAAGGTGTGCCTACACTGACTTCATCGTGTTGCAGGTGTGGAAGAGTTTGGAGGCTGGGCAATGGCTAGAGGAAACCCCTTACGAGATGAAGAAGGTGTATCCAGTAGCTCATGTTAGTGGCACTGTGTGTGGAAGGGGGCTGGGTCTCCTGTGACAGTGTGTGTGTGTGTGTGTGTGTGCATGCGTGCGTGCGTGTGTGTGTCTGTTTGCGTGTGCATCTGTGTGTGTCTGTTTGCGTGCGCATCTGTGTGTGTCTGTTTGCGTACGCATCTGTGTGTGTCTGTTTTCATGCGCATGTGTGTGTGTCTTGTTTGTGTGTGCATGTGTGTGTAATGGTTGTTGCAGCTAGTGTGTATGTCACCACACACAGCGGCATCTACTATGGCACACACCAACTACAACTCTGAGACTATTGCTCACATGACACATGCTCTGCCCTTGCAGCCTTTTTTACTCTGTGGTGTCTTTGATTAATCATGAATCTCATTACTAGTACTTCTTAGGGCTTGGCAATGAATACAATTACATACCCTGTGTAAATTGTCATTGGTCACTATATATATATATTATATATATTTCAATCCTCGGAAGACACTCTCCGGGTTGTTCTTTGCAATTCCTGAGCGCTTGGCGTCAATCCGTACTGTAGTTTTGGCGTTTACCGCAATCAAACAAACAAACACTCTGAATTATATAAATCTGTACCTACACTGTCCTGTGAAGGGTTGGTGTATTTGCTGGGTGTGCGTCTCACAAATGTCCCCTGCAAGAAGTCACACGTTCATTCCAGTGTGTATTCCATCCAGTGTGTATGTGCATGTGTCTGTCCACTCCCTATTGTTTGCCCGTGATTGTGCTTCTCCTTAAAATGATTTCACAACAACTTTGAGCTTCTTTTGAAGTGTATGGATGCCTGGACGCACTGTACTCCTGTTGCACCCACTGCACCAACAGGTTTCAGGCGGTCAGGTTGGCTGGAGGATTTAAGGAATAGACTTTAATTTGCTTAAGAAGGTAATGAATATTGTTATCTGAACCAGCTGGCTCCCACAGAGAGCTGGTGCTGTTTGTGTACATAAGAGTTTTATTTGTATACATAGGAGCTGTTTTAGTGTAAACAGGAGGTGTTTATGTGCAGGGGGGTCAATGCTGAGTGCTGGAAGGCTAGAAGTGAAGGAGCCTGTTTGTTTGTTTATTGCCAGACTAGCCTTTGACCTTGAAGTGTGAGCTGAGATGAAAGGCTTTCCTACCCTCATCAACCAATGAATGCTATTAAATGTCATGAATGTCGTTAAATATCATGTGTGGAGGAGTGGTCTTAGCCACCTGGGGCCCAGTCTGTGCGCCCTGGGCTGTCTCCAGTGCTAGAGGCTTGCATCTGATGCCTGGCTGGTCTGCCCCTCCCACCTGCCCCTCCCCCTGTCTGCCACCTCAACCTCTCTCCATCCCACTCCACTCACTTCCTCAAGTGATGAGGAGTTGATAGGTGAAGGACACCACACCACCACCTTAACCCACCAACTAGTGGGGAAGTGGGTGCAGCTCCCCTGCTACCATCTGCTGGGGTCATGGCAGGATGAACAATGAATCTCATTACACAGTGTGGACTGCCTGGATTAGTATTAGTGCATTTAGCGCCCTTGTTGGTATATGCTGTATGTGTGCCATCAGCTGGTCCCTCTGTGTGGCAGTAGGGAAATACATTGGTGTGGGTACAAGCTTACTAGTTTTGAAAAATCCGTGAAAGAACCTACACATGCATCGTTCACTGACCATTCCCGACACTTTGTGTCGCATGTCAACCAGCCTCCGAACATGAGGATGGGGGTGGGGGTGGGGGTGGGGTGTTACTGGAGCCACCTAGTGGATAACTCCAGGTTGCTGTGGGTGGGGCTGTCATGGGCACTACGTGAAGTGGTGTGCCCTTGTCGTGCGTGTGCGTGTGTGTGTGTGTGTGTGCGCAAACGTGTGTACAGTGTTGCATTATATGCGAAGGGGTGAAGGTTTGTAACTTTCTACATGTACATTATTACACTACGGTAAACTTTGATTGGCTCAGCATACACACTTACACACCACACAGCGGACTCTGATGCCGTCTTAACCGTCAACCTGCTATCTGCTGACACAATGCACACCTCATCTTACCTCCATCTCGACCTCCACTCTCACGTAGGCAGACGTTTTCCCTCCCCTTCGTTTCTAACGTGATGACATGATGTCATCACGTAGAGAAAGAGGGGAGGAGTTGTCTGGCTGTGTGAGACCACTCACCATCCACTGGTGATGCCGCTTCACTCTTCCTGCCATCACTGGTTCTCCCATGTGCACACATACATGCAGGAAGTTCGGAAGCAGAAGGAGTCTGCTGGGTACCACTTCCGGCCAAGCCTGTTCAGTGAGACTGGTTTGATGTACATCTCCCTCGGGACAACGCCCCCTGCTGACCAGCTGCACTATCTCATTCACATGGCAGGAGGAAAGGTTTGTGGGTGGGGTTCACTTGAGTGGGCGGGGAAGGTCTGCGGGAAAGTAGCATCTGAAGAGGCGGGGCAGGTCTGGGTGGGGCACATTTTTGGTGAAGGGTGGGACAAGTCTGGGTGAAGGGCAGGGCAGCTCTGGGCGAAGGGCAGGGCAGCTCTGGGTGAAGGGCAGGGCAGCTCTGGGTGAAGGGCAGGGCAGCTCTGGGTGAAGAGTGGGGCAGATTTGAGTGAAGGTGTAGCACGTTTAAATGGGTATACAAGTTGCTTCGGGTTTTACCTCCGTCTGACCTCAGGAGGTTTTGTCAAGTTGCCATTGTTTTTGCCCTTTGGACTCGACGTCATTTTTGGAGCTAGTGCATTGTGCAAGAAGCCTTTTATCACTGCACGAGAAGTCAGTCCAGGTATCCATGTTTGGCAGGATGTCCACTTTTTGTTGACCCTGCTGACAGATGGACTGCTGACACAGGCTGAGGCCTCTCAGACAGAGTGGCTAGCTGTCCATCCAACCTCTGCCACATCAATGTGTTGTTGTTATGTGTTGTTGTTGTCAGGCATGCTGTGAGTGTGGCTATGGTGGCTATGGCTTGAGAGACAGGGTGCCCTGGGTGGGGCTGCACTGCTGCAGTGGGTGGGTCCACACTGTGCACTGCAGACAAACATACAGACATACTCCTCACCTTTCCCTGCTCTCTGATGTGGTGGCTGCAACCAGTTGCCCTGTCTCACACCCATTGTACTGTCACCTCATTTACCACTTCAAAAGATTTAATTGGGTTTGTGTCTCCAGTAGTCTGTGTTGGAAGCCCAGCCTGGACCCTCCGCACTGCAGAGGCAGCTACTACTGCAGTGGTATACCGTGGGCATGTACTGCCTATATACGTACCTGCCCACACACACACACACACACACACACACACGTGTCAACGCCTTCAACACTTCTAATCTTGTTACCACTACTAAATCAACGAGTCTATCACTCTTAGCATAAGGGGCCCTGTTACCACACATGGGATAATTTGACCCTGGTTGTAAGGCTCTGTGAAGTTGATACCCTATACAAATGGGAAAATGAGCATGCAATTAAAGCAATAATGTAATAATTGGCTGTATGCAGTGGGAACAAGTAATACGAGTGGTATGCAGCGTGGAGCCTTGGAGGCGGTGAAGGTGGTGGTCCCTGGCTATCCACAGAGGGTATTGAGGTATTTCTGTTTCATGATCCTTTGGTACGGACTAGCCCAAGGTTTTCACAATGATTCAGACCTTTCGGTGACAACACAGCAGCTACACCTTCATCCTTGAATTATTAGTATATCTCCGTGTAGACAATGTAGTGATGTTGTTTGCTTGGCCTAGCACAGTGACACGGCGCATTGGGCATGAGAAGAAAGGAGGACTGCCTAGAAATGAACCCAAGGGAAATGGCATTGACAGAACCGAAACAAGGAACGCATTACTGAGGAGTGGCAAGAAGAGGTGTGTAATGTCGAGGTTAATGGTCGGAGGTGGAGGGGGTGTGGTAATGGAGCACCTTGTTCAGTGAGTAGCAGTCATGTCCACATAGGGATGGAGTGGAGCAGAGAATTAGGATGGCATTGAAGATGATTGGAGCAATTTGAAGTACAAGCTGGGAAGCCGGGAGCAGATAGAGTAGAGATTCATTACTGCGTTAAAGTGGGAAAAGGGAGGAATTTTAAGCGTAGCCCCTGAGATGCGATGAGTAGCAGGGTGAAGAAGGTTTTCAGTAAGTGAGAAGACCATACAAGCTGGATGACGGTGGTTTCTGGTGCAATGATATGTGAACCCTGCTCTGTGCACATTTCCTACACAGAGGCCTTGCTGCCAAGTAGTCCAACCACTTAATTAGCCTTTCCTACTCCTTAACATTTTGATGTAGTGATGTCGGACAAGTGTACTCTAACATTTTTTGGGGTGCACTTTGTGGATGCTTTGAAAGTGGAAGCTTGCTCACGGCAGCTGTGTGTTTTCAATTACCCTGCTGTACGGCTAGTGAACGCCTAGGGCTTCAACCTGGGCAGCTGTGGAAGTGAGGTACTGTTATTAGAATGGTAACTGCAGTGAGAGGGTTTGGTGTCTGCACTAGTACTCTCTCTGCCTGTCCTGCAAGCAGAGGTGTAGTGAGATGGATGGTGATCATGCTTGTTGCGAGGGGTGGGGAGTGGAGAGAGGTGTATGGTGGTACCACAGGACAAGGTACTGGGTGGGATGTACCTAGGGAAGAACAGAAACACATGAAGCAGGCTTTTGGTGGCAAGAGCTGGTTGGCTTTTACTTCTCTTTCTACAAACAGCGACACGAGTGACTTACACATATGTACATGCACGCACACTGAATTGTAGATATTCATTGGATCAATAATTAAGTGTATTTTCTGCACCCCAGTGTGTTCTGCACCCCAGTGTGTTCTGTCCACGATATGGATGTGATACTCCCCTGCCCCTGTACAGACGTGTGGCTCCAGGAGGAAGGCTGACGTGGTTATTGGGAGCTCTTTCAAGGACACTGCAGTGCCGTGTGTGACGGAGCAGTGGGTGCTTGGTGAGTATAAGTGGGTGTGAGTGGGCGGGGTCCATTTGTGAGTGGGCGGGGTCCATGTGTGAGTGGATGGGGTCCATGTGTGAGTGGGTGGGGTCCATGTGTGAGTGGGCAGGGTCCATGTGTGAGTGGATGGGGTCCATGTGTGAGTGGGTGGGGGTCTATGTGTGAGTGGGTGGGGTCCATGTGTGAGTGGGTGGGGTCCATGTGTGAGTGGGTGGGGTCCATGTGTGAGTGGGCGGGGTCCATGTGTGAGTGGGTGGGGGTCTATGTGTGGGTGATTAGAGAATCAAGGGGGTGGATGGGTAGGTATGTATGTACGTACGTATGTGTGTGTGTTGAGGTTGTCCTGTTGGCGGTGTCCTGTCATCACTGTACCCCAGTGTCGTCACCTGACCCTCAGCTGCGTATAGGTGTGGGCAGGCCAACACATTCTGACTTCAGCAGGGGTGGGAAAACAAGGTCCTCATGTTTACTTTGTGGCCGTATCAGTGTGTTTGCATTGGGGAATCCCCCACTGTTTGCATGCCACGATGAATCCAATTAACCCTGCATGAGCTCTGCGTGAGGCATGTACTCCAGAGAGTCTGTGCTGCTCCTCTGGGCCCTTGGGGACCACCAGGTGAGGGTGGAGAGGATCGGACTTGTTCATGTAGCTTGCTTGACAGTTTGCTCCATGCATGATGGGGTGGCATGCAGGAAGACCACCTGTGAGTAGTCCCTTGTGTGGCGTGTGTCCCTTGTGAGCGTTTGTGTGTCGTCTTCAGTGTCTTGTCTTTGAGGAGTGGTGGTGACTGAACCCTGTGCCGTTGCCATGGAGCCATGGCAACAAGTGCACCAACCCTAGAGACGCCAGCCAGTCTAGCTAAGGGCTGGTCCTGCTTGGAGGGTCTCTGCTCAAACTCGCAAGCTTGCATAGTTCGTGACAGACTTCCTCGCTGTGGTGGGAGACATGTGGTCTGGGAACATTAGCAGCTGCGGCGGCGGCCTTCTCTCTGTGAAGAAAGAAGTGGATATTTTGATTAACGAGTTGTGGTATGTACCGGGTGTGCCCACTTCTCTGGCTGCAGTGTGGCAATGTGGCTGCTGCTGACTGCCTTTTAGGGTGATAATATATGCAGAAAATGGTTGCCGAGCAACTGAGACCACAGACAGTCCTAAGGAGCAGGAGTGGTGGTACTAATGATAGGAGTCCATAGTGTGCCTTTGTGTGTCATTGTTCCATGCATCACAAGATCACACGCTCAGTCCCAAATTGGTGAGTTAGGTGAGTTAACTGGGTGTGCCACCAGAATTACAGGAATGAATGTCATGCTAGCACTGAGAAAACTGAGAGTAAACAATGGCATGTTGCATTTGTTAGGATTGCTTCTGTTGGCCTGGTAGGTAATGATTTGAAGTCAGTAATGAAGAGCTAATGACCAAGTTTGGGCGTTCTTCGCCTTCCTCCCTCCTCCTCCTCTCCTTTGCACAGACTCGGTGACAGCCAACACCCTCTTGCCAATGGACGACTACCCCCTCACCACTGGACCTGCTGTGTCAGCACTGGGCAACAAGCACTAGTGTTGCACGCACCACACTGAAGAGAGTTTATACAGACACACAGCCACTGTAAACATACAAGTGTCAATGTATTGAAGCATATTTGAAAGTAGTGTTTATGCAACCACAATGCCACTGTGAACATGCAAGAGACAATGAATTGAAGTATGCATGTGTGTTACAGAGACCCCTCAACAGGAGTTCTCTAACATCATCGGCTCATGCTCCCCAACCGTCTCCACACACTGCATTATGCATTCTCACAAGATGTGCTGGCTCTCCCTCAGGCCAGTGCAGCGGGCGTTGCTAGCAACAGTGACACATTACCAGGAGCACATCCAACAGTGCTGGAGAGTGAGGAATGTCTGTAGAAGAAAAGACAGCATACATTGAAGCTGTGTAAAGTGAAGTGCTCACTCGCTATAGCAATGGGGCTGGGTCTCCATTTGCACAAGTGAAGTGCTCACTTGCTATAGCAGTACGTGCCGCTGGGTCTCCATTTGCACAAGTGAAGTGCTCACTCACTATAGCAGTACGTGCCGCTGGGTCTCCATTTGCACAAGTGAAGTGGTCACTCACTATAGCAGTGGGGCTGGGTCTCCATCTGCACAAGTGAAGAAGTCAACCACTTTTCAATTAATTGCAGACACTGCACTGGCTCTCATGTCATGGATTAGGATATGTGTACACATATTGTATGGTATTTCGGATATAAATGGTAAATGGTACACACAGCCAGTCCTAGTTTCATCTCCACCCTGTCTGGCATGTTAGTCCCTACATCTTGCCTCTCGTGATCACAGCGGGTAGGAAGTAGGGACTAGCACACCAGACAACACCCACCCACTCTGCAATCTGTCTCTCAGTCCACACACCTGACTGGCACATTCCACACCATCTTCCACCCTCCCTACCAGTGCTCGGTGCACTGTAGTGGAACCTCCGTAGCTTAACGGGCACATTGTTGGTTAGGGTTAGGGTTAGGGTTAGCGTTAGGGCATTGTTGGTGGAGTGTCAACTTAGAGGACAAACTTATCATGTTCAATATCAGCTACGGACTGTGGAAGCAGATGCAACTGAAGACTAATGCAATTGTAGTCCTGTGTCTCTCGAGTACATGTTTGCGTGCGTGGGGGAGAGTGTGTGTGTGTGTGTGTGTGTGTGTGTGTGTATGTGTGTGTGTGTGTGTGTGTGAGTGTGTCTGTGTGTGTGTGTGCGCACGCATGTGTGTATGCACATCTTTGTCTCGTTTTGTTTTTGTTCCACTAATTAAGATTGCATACAGTAAATTCATGTAGGAATAAAACAAATCGAGTGCTTTCTTTGACTAAGCTTCTGAATACACTCACTTGCGCTGACAAATGTTTGGTCAGTTACCGCACACATGTCTGTCTGCATCACACCTTGTTACTGTAGCTACGTGTCTGACACACACTTGGTCTAGCAGGTCTGACACACACTTGGTCTAACAGGTCTGACACACACTTGGTCTAGCAGGTCTGACACACACTTGGTCTAGCAGGTCTGACACACACTTGGTCTAGCAGGTCTGACACACATTTGGTCTAGCAGGTCTGACACACACTTGGTCTAGCAGGTGTCTGACACACACTTGGTCTAGCAGGTCTAGATCTGACACACACTTGGTGATTAATTCTACTATGTTGGTATATGTTTAAAATCTAATTGACAGTTGCTCTAGTAAGGCTGCAGGGTGACTGTTGTGTGTAAAAGCTTTATCGCTCTTGCCTGATATGGTGTTAACTGCTTTTCATGAGGGAGAGGGGTGTTGGACAGTCCTACTGTCCTACTGTCCTACTGTGTAGGTGAGTGTGAGCCACATATTAAGTTTGAGTTGTAATGAGTTCACTGTTTGGTAAATTGTGGCAACTAAGGGAGTGGTGATGTTTATTGAATGGTGGCATGAGTTTGTTTAGAAAGGAGTTGTCGACTCGAAAAATGTGGCCATGTTTATTTGATGGTGTGGTGTTTGTGTTTGATGTGCCAGCTTCTAGGTGCAGACAATGGGAGGGGGTGTGGTGTTAGGGTGTACCAACATGCAGTATGCATGTGTATATATATACCTATTCGCACATTCTCTAAAGCACGCCACACCCACTCAATGCGGTTCGTGAATCTGCACACATCAGCAGATCGATGATGGCATCTGTGTTAAGTATGCTGTACGTACTGTCTCAAAGCCATTGTGGAGTGGTTTTAGTTCACTAGTGCTTGTTCAGATATGAGTGCACACTCTCCCTGCGTGAGAGGTGCATGGTGTGTGCCTGACGGCAGTGATGAAGTCGCAACTGACTGGGAGACCAGGATGATCTGTGTATAGGTCATGACATTCTGCATATTCCAAATGCACAGTCATTGCAGAATATATACAATATACATTTGAATACAGTTTCAAATATTTGCTGTGAAGCACTTATTGTGAGAATCTACAACATACGCTGTAAAAGAATTCAATTGTATGACATTACTGTAGAGGTTGTCTGTGCGTGCCAACACCTGTTCACTAGTTACACAGTATTGCTACAAAAGTGAAGAGGAACACACCTTCAGATTATAAGAATCATGAAGTAAGCAACTCTCTCCCACACCCCCACAGTGTGTCCTGCCGGGCTCCAGAGACATGTACGTACATATGTACATACATACAGTACATACCTCACAGATCGAGTTGCTAATTCTGTCTACAGTAGTGCTTGTACACGCCCAAACACTCACTGCCTCTCCAACTCTGTAGATAGTACCCAGTGAGCCCTCTGAACTAAAAGGCTAGCTTGCTGCAGGGTGGTAAACTGACTGTTACTCACGGCAGCAGCTGGGAGCCCATTTGTCGAGAGCCTTGCAATTGCCTGACATGTACCGGCAAATCATGTTCATTGATCCAAGTTCACTACAGGTACAGCAGGAACGTGGTATACGTGCATTATTTAATTTATCTTGACACAGGCACAAAACCTACATAATTCTAACCAATCAAAATGCAGTATTTGCATGAAAATAATGGCTCAGATATCCTGACCAACTAAGGTCTGACCCGTCTCCATCACAACATGCTGTGAATACGAGTACTATGTCCCAGCGTAGAGCTATAATTATAGATGTAGATTTGTAATGATATGTATACTGTGTTTATGGTATAGGTAACACAACCATAACATTTACATTTATATTATATATATATATATCAGCCAGAAAATATAGTGTAATTAGATTCACGATACTTAATGAATATCATTTGAAACCATAATAGGATGTATTATAATAATTATGTTATAGTTAGAAAGTGTGTAAATTCTTGTTCAAATTTTGATTGGATAATATACTCCTAACTCTTTGGAGCACAGAAACAAATAATTAAGGCAAAAATAGTTGTCGGAAGGATATAAATTGATGAAATAGTTGACATCAACACAGACAAAAATATGGCCTTAGGCCTAAATACATGTCAAGTGATAGAGATGCTATCTGTGGGCAAATGCAAGTGCAGAAACACACAGGCACACAGACACACATATTCCACAGACACAGAATTATGACACTGAAGTGGAGAAATAGGATTGGTCTCAGATTAGGTGTAGGATGAGTATTGCAACCCCAAGCCTAAACCTGTAGTGGAGCTGCAGTTCACCATGACAGCATGAGCATCGCTGTGGTAGACATTTGCTGCTGGATGTTGTGGGATGGTGTGCAACGAAGAGGCCACTTGGGGTGAAATGGGCGGAGTCGGTGGGCTTGCAAGAGCCACTCCATCCGATTGTAGCCGTATTTCTGGCTTACTGTGGGCAAAATTAGGAGCCACTGGGAAGTCAACAAATGACCCGTCGACAGCAGCCAGTTCTGAGTCAAACTCTTGCACCTTTGCGAGATGCTCTGCAGCTTGTTCAGACTTGAATGAGCCAGCAAAGTGGTACACTCCGCTGGGAATGGAGCACTGTCCAGGACATGGACATTCTTCAAAGGGGACCATTCGATTGGGAGGCAGGGCTGATGTGTCGCAATAATAGGCTTCAGGTGAGCATGTTCCAGCAGGCTTTCGAACATCAAAGCTGCTATGATTCTCCTGGAAGGAGGATGAGGTGTGGTAGTCACTCATAGCACAGGTGGAGGTGGTGGGCCCTCTGTAGGGGGGTGGGAGCTGCTGCTGGTAGTCGATGATGTTCGGTGAGCTGGGTTGTGGAGGCCAGCTCACCTGGTTGGCCATGGAGCAGTATTCAAGGCTGCTACTGCACGTGGGGTAGCCCATGGAGCAGACGGGGTACTCTGACGACTGCTGCACTAGCTGGTAGCCTAGCCCAGTGGAGGAGGCGGCGGAGGCGGGGAAGGCCTGGTCCCATCTATACCATGGTACAGCTGCGTTCATCGGGCTCATCTGGGGATGGGGGTTGCAGTTGCTGCGCAGAATGAGGTCGTCTGTGAGAGGCATCCGAGGGCTGTCAGAGGAAGTTGAGGAGCCTTCCTCACTTCCAACAAGAGGCCGACACTCATGCGGCGGCGCTTTTAGCTTGGGGACCTTTCGTCTTTTGGGTCGGTATTTGTAGTCAGGGTACTTCTCCCTGTGTTGACTTTTAATTAGGTCGGCCTGTTGCTTGAAATGCTGCTTCTCCTCCTCAGTGAGGCTCTTCCACATCTGTCCTAGCTTCTTGCTTAGCTCCGTATTGTGCAGTTTCGGCTGCTCCTTAGACAAGAGCTTGCGCTGCGACACCGACCACACCATGAAAGCATTCATTGGACGTTTGACGTGTTCTTTTTTGCTGCGTTTGCTGGGCTTGCTAGCGTCCTGATGTTGCAGCGTGTCCGTCTCAGGCCCGCTGCTGCTGTGGGGGCACCTCTCCGATTGCGGGGACGTAGGAACACTTGCTTCTGCTCCTGCATGCGAAGTGTTTCTGCGCGTTTCCGCGTTTTTCTCGTCTTCAGTCATCATGGGGGCTCTATTGATGGCGCAGTGCGAGAAAGTCTTGCTGAAGATCTTGCAATGTTGCTCTACCAGCGACTGAACAAAGGTCATCTGCGCCATCGCTATGCTAATCCTTTTTGTACTGTCGGCTCAGCTAACCGCATCTCAGCTATGAATGTAATTATCTCATACCGCTTTCCTGTGGCTTCTTAGCAACAGACCAACAAGAAAATGGCAGTCGCGACGCAGGAATCATTCCCTTTGGAAGCATACGGTCGTGCTGCCGAAAAGCTCCGCCTTGATAAAGCTACTGCCACGTCTTATGAGAAGTCCACAGTGAGAGCGGTGAATTGTCTTGAGTCTGGTCCGCACTTCTCCTACGTTTTGTGCAAGAGGTAAAGTTCATTTTGCTCCCACCACTGTGACTGTTGGTATCCCGCGATGGCTTCCTCTCTGCTACGTACTAGCTGTGGTATCGTGCGTGTGCCACCTGGAGTGGTGGGGCATAACGTTGCCTGTAACATGTTTAGTGTTGCAGCAACATTGTGTGTGTGCGCGCGTGTGCGTGTGTGTTCATATAGGCGTATGCTGTATGGTATGTTTGTTGCCAGGCCTTTCCACATCAAAAGGGCCTTCTTCAGTTGCAAGTGCAATACTAAACATTTCCAGCACCTTTCAGCCCGATGCTGTAGAGGCTCATGGCTTGCGTTGAAATGATACTGTTTGCCAATTGCAACTGCTTGCAAGCAGTTGACAAAGACCTCCGGGTCAAAATGTCCCGCTACTGAGTGTTATTAACACTTTTTTGTTACTCTTTAATTCACTATCGGTAACATTGTAGCCTCACAATTACGAGACCCTTTTTGGAGTAAGCGTCTTTCACTTGAGACTGTCTGGACCACATACGTACGTACATACGTACGTACATGCACGCACGCCTTGACAATGTCTCCCTTTCTCGTCTCCCCACACTGCACACTGTCTGTTTGTGGCGGTGACCTCTGTCCTGGCCGTGTGTTGTGGCGGTGACCTCTGTCCTGGCCGTGTGTTGTGGCGGTGACCTCTGTCCTGGCCGTGTGTTGTGGCGGTGACCTCTGTCCTGGCCGTGTGTTGTGGCGGTGACCTCTGTCCTGGCCGTGTGTTACTCCCTAGTCTAGTGCGCTAGACCCTCCCCTATCTCAGAGTGCGCTAGACCCTCCCCACCGCAGAGTGCGCTAGACCCTCCCCACCGCAGAGTGTGCTAGACCCTCTCCACCGCAGAGTGCGCTAGACCCTCCCCTATCTCAGAGTGCGCTAGACCCTCCCCTATCTCAGAGTGCGCTAGACCCTCCCCACCGCAGAGTGCGCTAGACCCTCCCCTATCTCAGAGTGCGCTAGACCCTCCCCACTGCAGAGTGCGCTAGACCCTCCCCACTGCAGAGTGTGCTAGACCTTCCCCGACGCAGAGTGCGCTAGACCCTCCCCTATCTCAGAGTGCGCTAGACCCTCCCCACCGCAGAGTGCACTAGACCCTCCCCACTGCAGAGTGCGCTAGACCCACCTGCCGCAGAGTGCGCTAGACCCTCCCCACCACAGAGTGCACTAGAGTCTCGCCGCAGAGTGCGCTAGACCCTCCCTGCCGCAGAGTGCGCTAGACCCTCCCCTATCTCAGAGTGCGCTAGACCCTCCCCACCGCAGAGTGCACTAGACCCTCCCCACCGCAGAGTGCGCTAGACCCTCCCTGCCGCAGAGTGCACTAGACCCTCCCCTATCTCAGTGTGTGCTAGAGCCTTCTCGCCGCAGAGTGCGCTAGACCCTCCCTGCCGCAGAGTGCACTAGACCCTCCCCTATCTCAGTGTGTGCTAGAGCCTTCTCGCCGCAGAGTGCGCTAGACCCTCCCCGCTGCAGAGTGCGCTAGACCCTCCCCTATCTCAGAGTGCGCTAGACCCTCCCCACCGCAGAGTGTGCTAGACCCTCTCCACCGCAGAGTGCGCTAGACCCTCCCCACCGCAGAGTGCGCTAGACCCTCCCCTATCTCAGAGTGCGCTAGACCCTCCCCACCGCAGAGTGCGCTAGACCCTCCCCTATCTCAGAGTGCGCTAGACCCTCCCCACCGCAGAGCGCATTAGACCCTCCCACCGCAGAGTGTGCTAGACCCTCCCCACCGCAGAGCGTGCTAGACCCTCCCCACCGCAGAGTGCGCTAGCCCCTCCCCACCGCAGAGTGCGCTAGCCCCTCCCCACCGCAGAGTGCGCTAGCCCCTCCCCACCGCAGAGTGCGCTAGACCAGTTTCTTCCCAACGTGTTGTTCTGCACTGTAAATGGCAGTCAACAGACCCTACGTATACAATTGCAGGTGAACGACAACCTGGACCTCTTTAGTGAGGACATTGTGTGACTGTGTGACTACACAGGGCGTGTGCACAAGTGCATTGGGCACAGCACTACATGACTGTGCAGGGCCTTTCCAGGAACTGTGGAGCCAGCAGCTGTGGAGCCAGAACTGTGGAGACTGGAACTGTTGAGTGAAGAACTGTGAAGCCAGGAACTGTGGAGCCAGCAGCTGTGGAGCCAGGAACTGTGCATAGGAGCTGATAACATACGCTACAGACCAATTGCTTGCTTCCTGTATGGCTACACAGGTGGCTTCCAAGGTTAACTGTTGCAAATACTAAAGTGGGGCTTCTCAACATCCGTAGCACATGCCTACCTACCTACGTATTCATGTACTTCTTCAGCTCTTGACAGCTTACCCTATGGGCCCTTCCTCTAACCAGCGCTCACCTCCTGGTCTGCTCTGCTCTTCAGGTAGCTGTATGCAAACAGTGGTGCTTTTAAAGAGTCGTCTAGTGGGGGGAGGGGTGGGAGGGGGTGGGGTAAAGCAGAGGTTCCAAGAATTGAGTATGAGATGAAAATTGTTTCTAAATCATAACTATGTTTACTATGTTAATATTATGCACAACATTGATAAGTAAGTACTCACGCTTTGAGAGCTTGATAAATGGGGGTGGGGTCAATTGCCCTTCCCCCTGAATGTCCCACCTACAGAGAGCGTCTAGTTCAGGCAAGGATTAATCTGTCCTCCAGCCACACACTCATTCTGGCAATCAGTTTTTGCATGGCACCACTCAAAGTAGCCGTATGAGCGCAGCCTATGAATGCTGTTATGAGCGACTATGAATTCTATTATGTGTGTGCTAAGTCAGCAACTGAAGCCATTGCTGCATACCTCCCTGCCCAGTAAACATCAGACTCTTCTGAGGGTGGTTCGAGGGTTTCCTGTATTTCACACATGCACATTCACATGATTACAGTAGTGACAGTAGTGACAGTAGTGACAGTAGTGACAGTAGTGACTGTCATGATGTTAATGTTTTTTCAGCTGACAAAGACCTACCTAGGTACGTATGTGAGCGAAGCGTCCTGATTTTGATTGATTGTGCTACACTGCTTGCCCTATAAGTGACCCCATTTGAGTATCGAAGTCAGTGCAAATTTACAACATTCTGCACCACTTACCACTCACCACCACTCCTGCTAGCTTATCGGAAGCCAGCCCTGTGCAGAGGTGCCAGCAGCTCAGGGCGACAGGGTGATGTCAACCCACTTCAGTTCTCTTTCAGTACATGCCTTCTTCCCCTTCCAGCCCTGCGCCCTTGATGTTTTCTGATGTATGTGAGTAGACTATTTGCCCAAGCACCAGTCCTGCAATAGGAACAAGCATCAGTGTAGCTTCGCTCTTCAGTCCCTCTGTCTGTCTGTGTAGGTATGTAGGTGTGTAATGGGAACTTTTCCAAGTTCTAGGACTTCCTCTTAGAAATCAAAAGCCACAAATTAGACCTACCTATGATGATTCCATGTTTTCTGCTGCTCTCCTCCCCGGTGGAAGCCAGTGTTAGCAGTGTGTACTTCTGTACCTTCCTATTGTTAGGTAAGATACCACATGGAAATGAATGTGAACCTGCATCCTAGGCAGCAACTGTCAATCACACACAAGAAGAACTTGCACTCTGTGTGACCTGCATTGCTACATGTATGTCTAACCCTGACCCCAACCCTAACCCTAACCCATGAAATTAATCATTATTGCTAATTGACACTTTGTGTAGGGATGATTGAAAATTTAATACTGCACATACGTATGTATGTACACAGATGTGCAGTGAGGATCCTTATAGGCCATGGGCACGATCAGGGAAAGTGAGACATCGGCTGGAGATGTGACGGCCCCTCCCCTCACTAGCCCCACCTCCCAGAGTCATTCAAGCAGCTGTCCCTCCCCTCACTAGCCCCGCCTCCCAGAGTCATTCAAGCAGCTGTCCCTCCACTCACTAGCCCCACCTCCCAGAGTCATTCAAGCAGCTGTCCCTCCCCTCACTAGCCCCACCTCCCAGAGTCATTCAAGCAGCTGTCCCTCCCCTCACTAGCCCCGCCTCCCAGAGTCATTCAAGCAGCTGTCCCTCCCCTCACTAGCCCCGCCTCCCAGAGTCATTCAAGCAGCTGTCCCTCCCCTCACTAGCCCCACCTCCCAGAGTCATTCAAGCAGCTGTCCCTCCCCTCACTAGCCCCGCCTCCCAGAGTCATTCAAGCAGCTGTCCCTCCCCTCACTAGCCCCGCCTCCCAGAGTCATTCAAGCAGCTGTCCCTCCCCTCACTAGCCCCGCCTCCCACCTCTCCTGTTGCTATTGCTAGCTAATACATTGCTTCTGTGTCATGTGCTTATGTTTCTGTGCCCTTTTCGTTTAGTCGCTATGGCAACGAAGTGGATGGCTGCCTTGAAGGACACGGCCGCCTAGTTTTCAAAGATGGACACGTGTATGAAGTGAGCAATGATTGTTTTGTGGAAAATAATTACATGAGTCCTTGTTCCCTTGATGGTGCTGTGTTAGGGCCGAATGTGCAAACCTCAACGCACTCGGGTGTGTTTGTCGCAGGGGGAGGGGGAGGGGGAGCTGCAGGGGGAGCTGCAGGGGGAGGGGCAGGGGATGAGATTTTGTATGTACTGACATATGTACAGTAGGTACTTACCTATGCACACACACATACATGTACACTCTGACATGCATACATTTGTACGTACGTACATATGTACGTATGCGCATACATGCACGCACACACACACATAAGCTTGCTGAAGCTGTATTTTGTGCTTGGGGGGGGGTGGGGGGGGTGGGGGCCTGCCGACTACGTATCTTTGGAATGGCACCTAATGTAGAACAGTGATGACAAGGATGTGTGTTTATGTACGTATGTGTGTGTGTGTGTGTGTCTTCATGCATGTCTGTGTACCGTGTTCATGTGGACTAGAGTAAAGCGGCTATTGACCGCACCTGTCGTGTAGTGCATGCGTGCTGTGTAGAAAGTAGTTGGGCACCTGTTGTTGCTGCCTGTCCAACAAAGTGGGAACGTGCATGTAGCCAAGTGAGTGGGGGCTGAGTGGTATGCGGGTGTGGTGCGCTGCGGTCAGTGAACTGTCTGTGCCTGTGTTGTCCGGTGTGCATTCATGGCACAGCGGGTCCTGTGTGCAAACACGGTCTGGTGTGAGGGTCTCAGAACATGGACTGGCAGTCTTGTACACACACAGACACGCACACGTATTCTTGTACCCACGGTCAACGACACACACACACACACACACAAGCTGTTGTGTCCCTCCACTTTCACTTGTTCATGTGAGTGAGTACTCCTATCTCCCCTTTGTGGAGTGCTGTACAGACAGGGACACACGCACACTCACCTCACCGTATGTACGTACACCTGTCCTGCTGTTACCATCGAGTGGGGAGGTCACTCACATTTTGCTGATGCGAGGACTAACCAACAGTGACTCTCCAGTGCTTTGAGCATTCAGTGCAGGTAGTTACATACATACATACATGCATACGTACATCAGTCAGTGTGTACGTACGTATGTATGTAGATCTGTGAATACCATCAGTTGTCATTAGTCCACCGTTCCTTGCCAGACCATCACCATGCATGAGGTGTGTTTGCAATTGATTAGCAATTCTCCTGTCGATGGAGCACCCTCCCCCGCCAGCGAGTGTCCGGAATCATGAGAGCAGCAGTGCACCCCTCCCTTCATCTGCTTGCTGCTCATGCGTGCGTGGGGGCCGGTGGTCCTACCAGGAGTGCTGCAGGGCAGTAGCAGTGGCTGCGTTGTACGTAGCGACCACTTGTGAATGCACAGGAGGGACGCCCGTGTGATGTTGCACCCGTGATGATGTCAGAAGCGGATGTGTAGCACATAGAGTGCATATTAATTATACTACGTGTGTATGTCTTTGGATGAGTAGTTTGATAACATGGCAGTCAAGGAAGTGGTGGCCATGCTGTGGTGTGCGTGTGTTTAGTGAGGAATGTTGGTAAAGTGTCACGGCACATGTCTGCACAACCACGCGTATGCACGTACATACACAGATACGTACATATGCACATATGCACACATGCACGCACACAGACACACTCACACTCACACACACACATACACACACACAGACACACACACACACACAGACACACTCACACACACACACACACACACACACACACACACACACACACACTCACTCACAGACACACTCACAGGCAGGCACTCACTCACAGACACACACACTCACTCACAGACACACACACTCACTCACACACACACACACTCACTCACTCACAGACACACTCACAGGCAGGCAGGTACGCAGGTACACAGACGCACGCACACCCAGTGAGTGCTGTGGGCAGTGTGCCCCTTCCTCTCTCAGGTGTGGTGCTGGGCTATCTCCTAATCACTTCACCTGTTTTCTTTCCAATTAGTCCACATTAAAAGAGGGGTGTGCTGCACTCTGTTCCCCCCTCTAGCGCTTCCCCTAACTGGAAAACAAACATATTGGTCTCTTACTTGGTCAGTCAGTGCAGGGGGAGGGGGTGGGGTTGAATCAAGCCAATCAATCAGTTTCAGTTTGTGAGGACATCCTCAGACAGCTGCCCCGCCCCCTGTGGTCTGTGCTAATTATACCCACTGGGGCCATGAGTTGGTGTTGATTTGTGTATGTAGGGGAGAGTGGGAGAGGGATGGGGAGGGAGGGGAGGGGAGGGGAGGGAGGGGAGGGGAGGGGAGGGATGGGGAGGGATGGGGAGGGGAGGGATGGGGAGGGGAGGGATGGGGAGGGAGGGGAGGGGAGGAGGGATGGGGAGGGATGGGGAGGGAGGGGAGGGGAGGTTTGAATGTTAGCCATATGATGCTGTAGAAGGTCATTGGTGAGTAAGGTACTTAATTGAGAAAGACTGAGAGCAAGAAACGGGGCTGGAGAAGATCAGGTTGTTTCGGCGATGACAGCCTTCGTCAGTTACTGGTCTAGAGCATGATAACCTTATCTGTGAATACAGTCCACATGCCAAACCTAACCTGAAGTAATGTGTAATAGTTAGCATTAAAACTGTTGTACTTAATCATTCAGTAACTTTGTCATAACCTTTGTATTCAGTTTATTATGCATTTACATGTATGTACATATTTGTTATTATTATATTATTTCATTATTCACTTAATTATATTATTTTTAGTTTATAATTTCACCCTGATGACCGCCACTTCATAATTAAGTCACCATACCGGTATGCACACTCTGTGTCGTTAGGGTCTCTGTTTCATGGACAAATGGGCTGGGATGGATAAATATAAATTGACTCATTTTGTATATCTGTTATTTTGTACAGATGCAGCAGGGTTGCATAAAGGTAACAAATAAATGAATGTCATTAAGATTTTTAGTGTTCAGTTTACACAGCTGTGACTATGAATACAATTATGTACCCACATATGAAAGTAGCTGTGACCATGAAGGATGGGTTGCAGCTCACACCCTCTACACGTGGGTGTCCACTCCCGCACAAGGAGGATAGACAGTGCACACACTAGTCAGCAGGGAGTGGTGATGTGTCGGTGAATGGCAGTCTGCCCCTCCGCATCGCTTGCCTCCAGCTTGACTCGCAGACAGCCTTCCTGTGTGCCTTCTCAAGTGGGTAATTGCTCTGGTACCCGTGAGGTGATGTGGTTGCAGTCCAGCCCTCAGGCTAGGGAGATGGGCACACTTGTGCTGATATCGCTGCCCTGCTCCAGATAGGAGCTGGTGGCATGGGCAGTCTAGCGTGCTAGACCATCCGCACTCTACGTATGTAGAGGGGGTGTCACCCTGTGGTCTAGCAGGCTAGACCTCGACACCACAGCTAGGGGTTGTCCCTGGTGGTCTAGCATGCTAGACCGCCCATGCCATAGGGGTTGTCCCTGGTGGTCTAGCATGCTAGACCGCCCATGCCATATAGGGGTTGTCCCCTGGTGGTCTAGCACACTAGACCTCAGCTCCTGTCACTCACAGTACATACATGCCCTCACCCTCACTGGCCATGTGCAGTAATGCTCCCGCAGCACTGCACACACACACCAGTTTGCTTCCTAAGCTGCAAAGAACCAAGGTGTGTACACCTTACAGAAGTGGACATCAGACACGTACGTACGTACGTACGTACATAGATACATACATAGATACATAGAGGAAGAAGTGGTGTGTAGTCTGGTGTGGCACTGGATCAACATGACCAACACGTATTTGATAGAAGTACTTTACAATTCCACACCTCCGTCTGTGTGGTGTCACTGTTGTGCACCATGTCATGTCTGGTACATTCCTGGGATCCATCGGTGCAAGCAGCCGGTCCCCGGCCACTGGCCACCACCTGTGGCTACACTGGACTGCTTTGGACATATGCAAATGGGAGGGAGAGAACACGATTCCTTGTTGAGCAACACTGGCACTCAATACATGAGAATATCGTATTTGGCGTACGCATGTTGTGTATACAGCTTGTAATTACACGTGAAACCAGTGTAAGTGTGTGCTGGAATGTGATAGTGAGGTTAAATGTTTGTGCATTTGTAGGCAGTA
>OX465041.1:124978-127478 GCA_949841015.1 Aplysina aerophoba
TCCTCTGCCCTACCCCGCACTACTGCCCACATGAGTCATCCAATGTCAACCTTTTTATGCCGGTTTACATACCTGTCTTGGCAGGTCACAGATACCAGGAATTGTGATTTAAGTCACTGTAGGCAATCAAAGCTATCTGAGCACCCTTTCATAATTGTACTTCTGGTAGAGGCGCCTGACACCTCTTGCTTCCTTCCACTGGGGATGGGGGAGGCTCTACTAGCGTACACGTGTGTAGTGATGCCAGAGTACAGTGATGACGCCGTACTGGTGTGTGTGTGTGTGTGTGTGTGTATGTGGTGTGTGTGTGTGTGTGTCTGTGTGTGTGTGTGTCTGTGTGTGTGTCTGTGTATGTATGTGCGTGTGTGTGTGTGTACCAGCTATACATCTCCCTACCAGTGAAGGCTCAAGCTGCACATGCTCATGTGCATGTACACTCCCCTGCAGCTGAAGGGGGCAGCTCCTGAGTGTGTCCAGACAGCTAAGTGACACGTGACCCTAACATGATCTGCTAGAGGAGGCTGCCTGTAACGAGGTCCTCCCATTTTCTAGCCTGGTCATTGTTGAGGACAATGGGCCTGTGGTGGCCTGTGCCAGCACTAGCTCTTGTTGCAACCACTGTTGACTCCCCTATGCATGGGGAAGGCAGGAGCTGGGCTGCCCTCTGGTTGCTGCTGCATGGGCGCATGTCTGTGCAGCAGAGCTGTGTGTGTGTGTGTGCGTGTGTGTGTTTTGTGTGTGTATGATATTGGAAGTACATTAGGTGTGTGGATGTGATTGTTTACATGTGGCTACTGCTCCTGGTTGGTCATTCAGCTAATCAAAGACACACAGTTTAGC
This sequence comes from Aplysina aerophoba, assembly GCA_949841015.1. Taxonomy (NCBI): domain Eukaryota; kingdom Metazoa; phylum Porifera; class Demospongiae; order Verongiida; family Aplysinidae; genus Aplysina; species Aplysina aerophoba. Next base: position 125,819 of record OX465041.1, read on the forward strand.
CACCAATCACAAGAGGTGTCCTGTTGTGTGTGTGTGTGTGTGTGTGTGTGTGTGTGTGTGTGTGTGTGTGTGTGTGTGTGTGTGTGTGTGTGTGTGTGTGTGTGTGTGTGTGTGTGTGTGTGTGTGTGTGTGTGTGTGTGTGTGTGTGTGTGTGTATCATTGACTGATCAGTTTCTTTTGCCAGTGGTGCACACTCAGCACCACTTAGAGGGTGTGTACAGTGGGCGGGGTCACTCAGACCCGCAGTGTTTCTCAGCATACATACGTAGATACGCACCTGAAATGTGCATACGTGTGTTTGTGTGTGTGTGTGCAGGTGTGTGTCTAAGTGTGTGCAAGTGTGTGTGTACATGCATATACGTACATACGTATGTGTGAACTCGTACTCGTGAGTTTGTGTGTGTGCTGTGTTGACTGATTGGGAGTCGAGCGTGTTGTGGTGTCCGTAAGTAGCTCGTAAGAGGTGACTGATGTTGTGTATGTATGTCTGTCACTATCCTGGGTCATCACCTGTTGAGCTCAAGCATGTGATGACAAGCAGCGATGCAGGATGTGACCAAGTGGGGGAAAATTGATGGGCAGACAGCTTCCTGCATCTGTTAATGTGGCAGTGTGTGTTGATCAGCGGGAACACTTGCACGGCTTGAGTTAAACCAATCATGCAAGGAAGCCATACCAAGTCCCGAGTGAAGCCGTAGCAGTTTCACCTACTGTGCACACCAGGCCTCCTGTCGCCATGGTCTCACCCGCCATGGTCTCACCCGCCCTCATCACCCCCTGCCCTCATCATACGACATATGTACGTACACACATACGTACACACTTACGTACATGTGTGCATGGTGTCTCTGACACCACAGCACAACCCCACTGCGGACGGATGAGGTGAATGCGTGCGTGTTAAAGTGTATATACCTCATTTTGTATTTGACCTGGGAATAGCACACGGATCAGTGAGATGCATGAACTTCTGTTTGGCGTGCAGACATGCTCAGCTGACACTGGCTAGTGAAGTGAAGTGATAGTTGTGAAGGAGCGAGGTGTTCCATTTCAGCCACCTTCTGTATTGCTCTGAACCCTTGGTCTGAACCCGCTGCCGTCATCATGTACCAAGTGGGGGCTGTGGCAACGTGTTGCATGGCAGTCCAATTGTGGGCTAGTGTAAGAGACCTCTCCGAGGACACACTGCCTGCCGTCCCACCTGTGCGTGACTGGAGACAACCGGTGTGACTGGAGACAACCAGTGTGACAGGAGACAACGGGTGTGACTGGAGACGAGTGTGACTGGAGACAACGGGTGTGACAGGAGACAACGGGTGTGACAGGAGACAACGGGTGTGACAGGAGACAACGGGTGTGACTGGAGACAACGGGTGTGACAGGAGACGAGTGTGACTGGAGACAACGGGTGTGACTGACTTTGACTGGCCGTTATTGTTGCATAATTACTGTTTGTAGCATCTCCGGAATGTACATGACTGCTACTGGAGGAGGCCTGTAGTCATGGTAATGGAGGGGGGGTGGAGAGATTTCGCTTTTGTATCAATTGATCCATTGTCCTAGCCAGAACACTGTAACAGTAATTCAGACGTTTCGGCAACCTACGGCTGCCTTCATCAGTGAATAATTGACACTTACAGGCACACATGTAAAAAGACAA
>OX465041.1:134978-182464 GCA_949841015.1 Aplysina aerophoba
CTGGGCATACGTTACGTTTTGTGCACACAGCTCAGCACAGATTTCTCTGTGCTGAGAGGTGCTGTAACACTGCAATGTGCTCATTCTCCCCCCTCTCCCTCCTTCCCTCCCTCTCCTCCTCTCCCTCCTTCCCTCCCTCTCCTCCTCTCCCTCCTCCCCTTCCCTCGCCTCCCCTCCCCTCCCCTCCCCGTCAGAGAGTGACTGGTGTCGAGACCTGGACCCAGCCCTGACTGCCCTCCTCCACCTCCTGTCCTGTCCTAGCACACACCGTCCCTTCCAGCAGAGCATGGCTCAAGCTCAGTGAACTCACTTGTAACACACAGAACAGCCGTATGTGATATGCGGTAGTGTATGTACACGTGTGTACTCCATACATCTGAGGTGCACATATATAAAAATGCGTATATATTCTTGTACTTGAATATCAAGTAGTAATGGGACGTGCTTCGACAATGCACAGAGCACAGAAAACTACAATTGTGCACACAGCCTTTTACGGCCTTCCTGTATCACACGACACTATACCAGAGTAACCACCAAACTAAGATGCCCATATAGCATGCTGACTGATGCATGAATATGGTGCACCAATGAGGGAGTGCACAAGAGGGGGTGGGGGGACTGCAGCTGGCCACCAGGGTATAACTGTCACCGGACGCGGCAATCAAGTAGTACGTGCATTTACGTATACATGACTTTGTATGTTACCATACAGTCAGTCATGCAGAGGAGCCACACCTTACAGTAAGTACGTATACTTTGCACACTTTGTGTCTTATTCTCGTCTGCACAGACAGCACTGAATGCCTCTCACTTTGAAAATTGATGACGATGAGAGGTATATATATATATATTATAATGTATTTAAATGAGATGTATTTCATAAATTAGTGCCAGCTAGTATTACTAAAGTTACTCGTGAAAAATCCCTTTCAACAAATATTGCATGTTTGCCTTAGGCGTCTGAAGGTACAGCAGAATGAAGTGCTGTGCATGTGCACACACACACACACACACACACACACACACACACACACACACACACACACACACACACACACACACACACACACACACATGCACACACCAAAACCATGGTCATGACAGATGATAAAACGTTACAATGGCGAATCGTTGATGCAAAGTGTACACGCTTGATGTTACAATGCATTCACTTGGGGGAGGGGGTGGGGCTAGAACACCCGCTCAGCAATTTTACTGGACACCTCTTCCAAGTCATTCTGTAGAGTGGAGGAAGTGGGTGTGGTCAACGTACAACACAAACAGCTAGTAGCTACAAGGCTAGGGGAGTAACGTCATGTGACTGTCACATGATATCACATGACATACATCATGTGCAGTCAACCCACTTCATGCCCCATCCACCTCATTAACAACCCTTTTTCTGTCCTGCCCACTTCCTGCCCCACCCACCTCATTAACAACCCTTTTTCTGTTCCGCCCACTTCCTGCCCCACCCACCTCATTAACAACCCTTTTTCTGTCCCGCCCACTTCCTGCCCCACCCACCTCATTGACAACCCTTTTTCTGTCCCGCCCATTTCCTGCCCCACCCACCTCATTGACAAGTCCATTGGTGACCAGGTCTTTGGCCAGGTGTTCCGGGAGTTCCCCTTCCTTCAACTCGGTGGTGAGGTTGCGCTTGAGTTTGTCCTCAAAGAGGAGGCGGATGTGAAGCTAGGGGAGGGGAGGGGAGGGAGGATGAGAGAAAGCTATGTCCAGCTCATTTGAGGAGCTGGAAGTGCATTAACAGTTCCACCTCACTATATGCCATCATGTAGACTAGCCAGCAGTGGTAGAAATGACAGACAGTCAGACAGATACATATGACGAAGACTAATGTGGGAGGTGTGTCTGCTGCTCACTGTTCTCTTCTCTCCCTCACAGCGGAGTTCACAGGCCACCGTCTGGACCTACAGGCCATGGGGTGGGATGTGACGTCATGTGAGGGTGGAGTGGGACAGTGGTGTGATGTGAGGGTGGAGTGGGACAGTGGTGTGATGTGAGGGTGGAGTGGGACAGTGGTGTGATGTGAGGGTGGAGTGGGACAGTGGTGTGATGTGGGACAATCAACTGTTAGGAGTTTCCAATCAAACCATAAGCACAATCAACTAAAGGGTTTTACCCTTCTTGTTTCCGGGTTGTATTTGGTCTGTGTTCTCCGTTTCTTTGTCACCTCACACGTCACACTGCAGCGGCAGCAAACACCAATATCACTTCTTCAGAAGGGGTATGCCCCTAGTTATTAAATGTGGGTGTGGCTCACTCTGCAGGAGGCGGTCCAGTAGGGTCATCAGGTTCGTGCATGGCAAGATCTCTCCTGTATGTGAGCACACAGGGACAGTGGACAAGAGACAATGTTACCAGTCACCTACCCGATACTGTCATGTGACACCCATGTGACCGTCACATGACACCTACATACCTGATCTCCTCCACAAATCTGGATACATCTGATGTTGGCTTGTCCCTAGACCTACAAACACACACACACAAACACACACAGACAAAGGCATGCATCTTCATGCCAATACCCATGTGTGTGTGTTGTGTTGTGTGTCTATGTGCGTGTGCGTGTGCGTGTGTATGTATGTATGGTATGTGTGCGCGTGTGTGTGCGTGTCTGTGTGTGTGCGCACGCGCATGTGTCTGTCTGTGTGTGCCTGTGTGTGTATGGTGTGTATGTGTGTGCGTGTGTGTTCTCACCGCGTTGTCTTTGGCTGCCCTTGGATTTTGACGCTCGCTTCAAACTCCATCTCCTGGGCGCTGGCCAAGTCAGTGCCTTTAGGCAGTCTCAGAGCAGCAAGGTTGCGCAATGGGACAACCTAAAGTAAACAGAAGTAACATAACTTTCAACGAACCCATGTGTCATGTGATCGTCATGTGATCATCATGTGATCACCTCGCGCAGAATAGAGCTACGCAGCAGCTCATGGGCTTGCGGGCGTTTGGAGGGGTCTTCCTTCAAGCAAGCTTGTATGAACAGCTGAGAAAGTGATTGGAGCAGTCACATGACCACCACATGACTGTCACATTTAGGTCACACGACAATAAATACATTTAGGTCACATGATTGTCACACAACTATTATCACATGCAGGTCACATGACTGTCACATGACTATTATCCCATGCAGGTCACATGACTGTCACATGTAGGCAGTGCTGTGCAAAGTGCTGCTTACCCTCCTCGGAGGCTCTAGGCTGTCCAAAGCCTTCTTGATCACTTCAGCTTTGAGCATTGGAAGAGAGGCACTGTCCAGAGTGTCCCAGCAAACCATCTATCATGCGACAATCACATGACAGTCACAGGACAGTCACATGACAGTCACAGGACAGTCACAGGACAGTCACAGGACAGTCACATGACAGTCACAGGACAGTCACATGACAGTCACAGGACAGTCACATGACAGTCACATGCCAGCCCTCACCTCCAGCATGCATAGTCCAAAGGCGTAGATGTCTGCAGCTGGAGTTATTTCAGTAGCTGCAAGCAGATGAGGATCCCTTTCACAAGTGCACACACATGCACACACACACACCTCCCTCCCCCTCACTGGTAGCATACTCCGGTGCGATGTAGTGCAGCCAGCGCTGGTCCTCGTTCTTTGTCTTCACATGTTGGTGAATGGCATCAGGGGACACTGCATCGGGTGAAGGAAAACCAGGATAATGCAGGATAGTCTAGGATACTCCAGGATATTTCTGTGAGGCACTTGTGGCACCTGCCCTAATATTGTATACCTTTGCATACTGTAGTATACTCTCCCAGTCCCAATCTTGTATACCTCTGCATACTCTAGTATACTCTCCCAGTCCTACCTGTCCCAATCTTGTATACCTCTGTATACTCTAGTATACTCTCCCAGTCCTACCTGCCCCAATCTTGTATACCTCTGTTTACTCTAGTATACTCTCCCAGTCCCACCTGCCCCAATCTTGACCAATCCGTCATGCTGGATAAAGATGGTTCCCAACGTCAGGTTGCCATGAACGATGTCCTTCTTGTGCAGGTAGCTAGGGGCGGGGCAAGAGGGTGTGGCAATAGGAGAAGCGCATCAAGTAAGCATGTGTGTGCATTTGTGTGTGCACACGCTAGCCCACCACAGCGCTGAGAGGATCTGCCGGCACCATCTTTTCCAGGGAGTGTCCTGCATGAGCCAAGAGCATAGTCAGTCAACAAATGACACAACAGCTTCTCTTTTGTAGAGTCCTTCTCTTTGTAAGATACACAGGTCTCTGGTACCAGCTTGAAGGTGATTAAAATCCTGCCGACATTTCGGCCGTGATGCTCCGGTCTCCTTCAGGGGGAAGAAGACCAGAGCATCACGGTGGAAACATCAGCGGACTTTCATCCACCTTCAAGCTGGTACCAGAGAACTGTGTATCCTACATGCTTCAGCCAGCTGAAAAGCCCCCCCCCTTAACTCCTCTTTGAACAAGCACCAAATAAGGTGAGTAGGCTAGGGCAGTGCCCAAGGTGATGACCCCCTATTCACTTCAAACCGCTGCAGTTGAAAATGAACACCTTGGCATTGTTCTGCATGGTTAGTTTAAAAAGGTGTCATGATTCTTGGGATAGGGACAATGGAGGTGAGACATGGACAATTTGAAAGTTGTACAACTACACACACACAGGCTATTGTTCTCCAATTGTCTAGCACATTTCACTAGGCTTGACTAACCTTGCACCCTCCCCTCATCTTGCGCTCCACCCTCCACCCTCCCCTCTCCTGCCCTCTACCCTCCCCTCATCTTGCACTCCACCCTCCCCTCCCCTCCACCCTCCCCTCCCCTTGCCCTCCACCCTCCCCTCCCCTTGCCCTCCACCTTCACCCTCCTCTCACCTCCACCCTCCCCTCATCTTGCGCTCTACCCTCCCCTCCTCTCCCCTCTCCTCCCCTCATCTTGCGTTCCACCCTCCCCTCCCCTCCACCCTCCCTTCATCTTGCGCTCCACCCTCCCCTCACCTTGCTAGCCTTCTTGCTCTTCTCCCCAGCTACAGTGGCCGCTGTGTTCCTCTTTTTGGTCTTGAGGAACTGGAGCAGAGAGCCTGAGGTCATGTACTCTGTGATGAACACCAGCTGCAGGGGAGGTGGTCACATGACTGTCACATGACTATCACATGCATGTCACATGACTCTTTAACAAGACCATTGCTTACTCTGACTTGGTGCTCTGAGTCTCTTCCGAGCCAAAAATCATAGAAAGTGACTATGTTACGATGCTGAACAAAAGGGAAAGGAGGGGAGGGGAGGGGAGGGGAAAGGAGGGGAGGAGAAGGTAAGATGCCAGAGTGACTGGATGAACAGCATATTGAGAGGGAGGTAACCTCCACAGACACACACTTTGACTTTGATGAGTTTGCTGAGGATGTCCTCCAATCTTCCCTGAGAAGGTGGAGGAGAAAACAGTGAGACAGTGCATATAACCTCTCTCCCACACTCACTTACCCCTCCTATCTCACCCACCCCACCCACTGTAGCCCACCCCTCACCTGCCCCTCCCCCTACCTTGTTAGCGTCAGTCTTGCGCTGCGAGAGCCGCACCTCATTCCACACCACCTCCATCCCCTCCTCGGTGTCCATGGCCAGGTAAGCAGCATCAATCCCAGGAACCTCGCGCTGGCTCACCTAGTAAGAGCACAGGGGCCTTTAGTTCCCTCATATACGGTGGACTCAAATACGTATGAATATTGTATATCCAAACATGAATATAATTAGCAATGCTGCAATAGTACTCATTACATACAACAAACAACAATATACGTAAATGTGTGTACTACAGACAGTACGGGACCCACTTTATATGAGGGAACTACATACCAAAGTCTGGAGGCTCTTACCAACCTTACGTACCACACACCATACATACGTACTTAGCACACACACACTTAGCAACCACACACACACACACACTTAGCAACTACACACACACACACACACACACACACACACACACACACACACACACACACACACACACACACACACACACACACACACACACACACACACACACACACACACACACACACACACACACACACACACATACAGACATTCATTGATCACAGGACCACAAATTCTGTGGTGGAAGAGATGATTTGACAGAACAAAGCCCCACTCACTTGAACGGACATCTTATTCCATCGCTTGTTCTCGCTCGTCTCCAGTATCTTCTCGTCGTCCTCGTCCTCGCTGCTGCTGCCGTGCTCCACGAAGTGCCCCGCGGGGGAGGGGTCGGAAGACTCCACGGTGGAAGCGCTTGGGGCAGACGGGGGGTAACCAGAGTCGGCCATCTTGCGAATCCAGGGCGTATCGGTATAAGGTACAGTCTAAACGCCCCTTGGGCGGATTCCATTCCATTCCCTATAAGCGACACAGGCACGTGCGCTACAATGCAGCGATTTGAAGTTCTGGTGAGGATGGTCCCAGACCACATGAAGTCCTTCCACTGTGCGCATTGCTCTACGTCCACGTTCGGTTAAAATGGAAGTGGAGAAAGCTGTGCACTGGGCCACATCTAGTCTGCATGCTACCTCCACTTTCTGCACGGCAGACTGCGACACATCATTTTACACTTCAGCATACACTAACCATCAGGCACAAAACAATATTAACAAGCTGAGGGCATTATGTAATGTATAACTGGACAGTGTACAAAGGAGTACTGAAATAGTAGCACACACAGTGTTCACCCAAAATAAATGCAATGATATGATATGATACAGTATATTGCACATGGGTATATGTATAATATGACACAGTATATTGCACATGGGTATATGTATAATATGACACAGTATATTGCACATGGGTATATGTATAATAGAATGCAGACTGCCTCGTCATAAAATAACCTGACCGACTTTGACAGTACAGTTCTGTTCACTTTGATACATCGTTGAACTGTATCCTGACAGGACCAACTGGTTTGAGCACCGCCATCCCGCCACTCTGCAGGTCAGCAATGTCACTGCTGAGGTCAAAGTTACGAGACACCTGGATGATGGGTGGGGTGGGGGTGGGGTGGGGGGAGTAAAAGTTCATACATACATACACCATCACCCACTGGGGGATTCAGAAGTGTCCATGTAAAATCCCCCATGGTTATGTATGCGTACATGTGTGTCACTATGGAGGTGTCACCTTACAGCATGACAGTCATGGTAGCTGTCATTGTCAACCTCACACCTCATGCTACCCTGTGATGAAGAACTAGCTAGCAGTTACATCAGATTGAGGCACAACCCAGTGATGCAATACAGCCCTGCGGTTACATAATACTGCATTGCATGGTGTCTCACCTGAGTCAGTAGCAACAGGAGCTCAAGCTCAGCAAGACGACGGCCTGCAGGACGGGCAGCAGGAGAAGGGAGACACAGCACACTCTCCCACACCTCACCCCTCACTGTCCCACACCTCACCCCTCACTGTCCCACCTCACACCCCACTCCCCACACTGTCACACCTTTTCTAAACCTAACTGTAACTCCATCCTAAACCTCCTGTCATATTCATCCCACGGCATCTGCTGCTCACCGTAACAACCTCGAGGCCCAAATCCAAATGGAATATTTGCAAAGGCTGTCTGCTTCTTGGTAGCTCGGGTCCACCTCTCAGGCTGAAACTCCAGTGGGCTCTGAAACACTTCTGGATCATGTGCCATGTTGTACAAGCCAACAGTCACTAGGGACTGCAGATGAAGGGAGAGCATGTCAGCGCTGTTAAGTGAATGTCTGTCTGTATGTCTGTCCATCTGTGCACTGCTTACCTCTGCAGGAATGCTGTATCCACTGAGGACGACGTCTTTGGCTGTTTTACGAGGCAAAAATCCAATCACAGGATAACGTCTGTATATTTAGCGAAAAGGAATTCAATTCATTCAATTCAAGAGGAAGATTAAAACAACAAACAAACATACAAAAAACAAACATAAACACACATACGTGCAAACACACCTCATTGTTTCTGTGATAATGCTTTTGGCATATTGCAGCTTCTGCAGGTGTTGGCTGTTGGGCATGGCGGAGGGTCCAACGACAGCGAGCACCTCCTCCCTCAGCCTCTGCTGGACGTCAGGATGCCGTGCCAACGCATAAAGCATGTAGGCAGCAGCGGTGGAGGTCTGCAGACAGACAGACAGACAGACAGACAGACAGACAGACAGACAGACAGACAGACAGACTGACTGACTGACAGACCAATGCTCTAAACAGAATAAGACACATTATGAGTGTGACAGCAGTCAATGAATCAACTTGAGCTTACTGTATCGATTCCTGCACTGAGGAAGTCCCTGATTAGCACGAGGATGTCTTTCTGGTCCAGCCTCTCCTCCACCAGCCACTGCTCCAGGAAGCCAATAGGCTCAACATTCTCCCCTTTCTTCAGAGCAGCGGACAGGGTGGCCATTTTCTCACCCAAAAGCTCCAGAGAAATCTGTTCCAGTTCCCTCACTGTGTTTTCAAAGCGGACACTGTACACCGTGGGGACGTACTTGTGCAGTGGTATAGGGCTGGCCATGGGCAGCAGTCCTTTTATAAACTGGATGGCCGCTTTCTGAAAGGTCTTCATCCTTGCCGCTGGGTTGGTGAACATGTTGAGCCGCTCGTTGAGAATGAAGATCCCAATGCCTTCACACGTGGAGGGACACAGACAGATGAGGGGAGGAATGTACACACGTATGCACACACGTACGTACATACATGCATGGTCAAATGTAGACAGCAAACGGGACAAAACACAAACAATGTTCCTTAAATCTTGGTCAACGCTAGCCTGGAGTTCAACAGATGGCAGTTGTTGTTGAATTAGACGTTTTCATTCACATTAGGGAAAAGTCCAGTGACAACTGCCACCAACCAGACTCCACACTAGCATAGCCCAGGGTATAACGATAATGCTCTTATTGCTCTGTATTGACAGTAGTGACAGTAGTGACAGTAGTGACAGTAGTGACAGTAGTGAATGTCATAATGTTAATGTTTTTCAGCTGCCAAAGGTCTACGTGGCCGAAACATCCAGATTTGATTAATTGTGCTACATTGCTTGCCCTATAAGTGACCGCATTTTATGTAAGTGACTATGCCATTCCTAGCAACTAAGGTAATTTTAAGACAAGAAACAGTGTTCTCCCTCTCCACAGCACTGCACCTTCAAAGCCCCATTCCATAAGTGGCGCCACCACGTCCTCCACTGAGTTGTCCAACCCACGGTTGTCCCTCAGGTGCTGGATCAGGTCCGCGGTGACAGTGTTGATGAGGGGAGTGAACTCAAGGACGCGACGAGGCACAATTTGCTTGTTAGATTTGGTGCGCAGCAAACGCCACTCCTCCCAGTTACTACATCCCGGCCAGGTGCATACAAACAACACACGGACAGGCAGATAGACAACAGACAGAATAAATAGTCCATGAACATAAATACTATAGCTACTTCAAAGCAGGCAGAGATAGAGAGAGATGATTGTCTTCGTATATACTCTCAATATAGATTATCATTAATCTATGGTCCCACGTAGCCAGACCCCTCCCCCCTCCATTTCATATACAAATGGGATTATCAATAATACACAAAATGGACTGAATACCCAGGTGGAGCCGACCCCTCCCCCTAGCGGAGGGGTCGGCTACGTCTGACTAGGACCCTCCCACTGCAGTCACACACACAGCTGTCCGTGTTCCAGTGCAGTACTACCTCTAATGTATGTTCACAGAAGCTGCACAGTGTAACACTGACGTGTGTCACACTCACATACGTGTATACAGCCACACCACATGCAAGCATGGATCAGTATAAACGGTGACACAGCTCGATCTAAGAATATGTACGGGTTATGTTGACCGATGCATGCGCTCCACACGCTGCGCATACGCACTCACGACAGGACCAGTCCCTTTCTAAGCCCCGCCTTTTCGAAGAACTCTTCTAAACCTTCCAAACCGGCCCGGTAGGGCGTCTCCCCGTCCGTACGGAACAGCACTTCTACGTCTGCAGGATTGTTGGTAATGATGAAGGGCTTAGCGAAGGGTATAGGGATCTTGTAGATCCGTCCAAGTGCTTTCCAGAACTCTTGATGCAGGAGATGCAGGTTGTTAGGAGTTCGAGCCAAACGGAAGAGCAAAGACGGATTCAGTGCAAGTCCGGGCATTTTTTCGAGTGGCCGAACCTCGCCACTGTCACTCGCAAGGTGTGTGCTGCGAGGATCCTCCGGAACATTTTCAAACCCAAGTCCCGCCAAGCTTGTACTAAATCTGAGGGAGCTCCGCACAACTGGCGCGCGGAGATGGACCTTGAGGGTGGCCGGACAACGACGACAAATGGTGGCCATTTTGTGGTTGCGTCATGTTGCGAAACCATAATTGGACGGCTAGAATACCTCAGTTTAAACGCCGCTGCTCACTCTACTCTAAACTCTATGTAAACCCGTTGTCTGCGATTATATATATATAATGTAGACTGAAAACATACAATTATATATACTATCTTACATTCTCGTGTAGCTACTATTCTCAAACGGCACCAACATAATATGGTGACACCAGTGTGTTACATTGGAAAAGTTTTACGTCACAAAACATTTTACACAACATATGTCTGATTGTCATACATGTCACACATGAGTCACATGTGTGAAACGTGTGACAGGTCATAATGTCACACGTGTCACTTGCTCAGTCTACACAGTTTGAAAGTTCTGCTTCCCAGGGAGTCCCCCTGGGGAATCCCCTATTATGTCCGCTTCTTTTGTGCGTGTACTCTCTTGCTTTTGAAGCCTCTGTTTCCCCTGGTTACCTCCCTGTGACTGAGCTGCAGGACCCCGCCTCTCATCCTCCCTGCACCCACAGATGGAGTGAGGCTCTTGTACGAGTCCTTCCATCTCCCCTTTCCCCTACAGTGAGCAGCACAGTTAGGGGGTGAGACACATGAATGCATGCACACACACACACGCACACACACACACACACTCACACACACTCACACAAACACACACACACACACACACAAACACACACACACACACACTCACAAACACACGCACACACACACACACACACACACACACACACACACACACACACACACACACACACACACACACACACACACACACACACACACACACACACACACACACACACACACACACACACACACTCACAAACACACCGTATTGCCTTCTGCTCTGTCTTATTCTTTCTCAAAGAGATCCCCTGAGCTCTCAACTAAGCAAAAGACATAGAACATCAGGTAAAGCACCCCCCTCCCCTCCTCCCCTTCCCCCTCCCCTCCTCCCCTTCCCTCCTTCCCCGTCTCCCCTCCCCTCTCATCTTACATACAACCCAACCCACCTCCTCCCTCCTCTCCTCCTCCTTTACTCTTCTTATTGCGCGCAGTCTCATGCTGAGAGGATACGGGACCTTACACGGCTTGTGCCCCTACCGACCGAGGGGGTAGACACATGAGGGGGACACCACATGAGCCCCACTACAGCCCCACCTCCAGCATCAAGCAGCCACTCTCCTCCAGAGGATGGACTACTGCTCTACCCTCTGCCCTCGTCTTCTCGTATGCTAGCCTGCTATGCGTATCTAGCTCTCCATACTTCTACACACCATGGTTTCATTATATGGCAGTGTCATCTTAGTTTCCTTCCAAATAAGGAAGTCTCACCTTGCCCTCCGCTTCCATATATGGCAGTCTTCTCACCTTACCCTCCATTCCCAACTATGGCAGTCTCACCTACCCCCCAATACCTTATATGGCAGTCTCACTTACCCCCCACTACCTTATATGGCAGTCTCACCTTGCCCCCCAGTTCCTTCGCCCGCTGCTCCTCGTAGCGCCTCCTTTCAATGCCAGTCAGTCTGTCTCCACAGAAGGCTTTCACCTGGTGCAGGGCAGACTTCATGTCTACCGACACCACCCACTCGTCTGGGGGGGAGAGGCTTGGCTTTGGCTCTGAGGTCGGTGGTGGCCTGTTGAATACCTCACTGACATCACCGCACTGGAGGGTAAGGAAGGGGAGGGAGGGGAAGGAGGAGAGGGGAAGGGAGGGGAGGGGAGGGGTCTAGATTTACTCACCCGCCTAAACAGTGGCATTAAAGTCGCATAAAAACTGCTTACGCGTCAAAGGCTAGCTCTTCCAATATTTGGGATCAAGTATTGTAGGATCAGAGTATACACTATACAGTACACGGCATACTGGAGAGTATACACTATACAGTACGGCATACTGGAGAGTATACACTATACAGTACGGCATACTGGAGAGTATACACTATACAGTACGGCATACTGGAGAGTATACACTATACAGTACACGGTATACTGGAGAGTATGCACTATACAGTACATGGTATACTGGAGAGTATGCACTATACAGTACATGGTATACTGGAGAGTATACACTATACAGTACACGGTATACTGGAGAGTATACACTATACAGTACACGGTATACTGGAGAGTATGCACTATACAGTACATGGTATACTGGAGAGTATACACTATACAGTACACGGTGTGTTCAAGAGTACACGGTATGCTTGATATACAGTGCATGTATAAGTGCTGGAAAATATACAGTGTGCGTCTACTTCTCTCCACATATAGCTAGCTAGCGGTGGTAATTTATTTCGAGAGCTACCAAGACCGTACTTACCATGAACAAGTCCCGTTCTTTTCGTTTCCGTCCACCGTTACTGCTACTAACGCATGCAGGCTGTGAGAAGACAATGACTTCTGGAGAACGACGCTTGACAGCCATTTTGAATAATTAGTTTCACACAATGAATACTATTACAAATGGCGTACATGTTATATGATGAAAATCGCTGTGGACAAAAGGCGTACATTTATACTGTGCGGACAATGCACACGGTTTATACTGAAACCTGCACCGTAGAGTCTCTTCTAACGCTGTCAGCTGTAGTTGTGGCAGGTCCTGTGATGTAGAGAGGAAGAGGTAAGGAGTGGGGAAATGAGTGGGATGGAGATGAGGGGGTCTCCCCTTGCTTTTGCGCTGAGTTCCCATCTGAAGTCTGTGTGAGGTAGTGGACATAGTATGGCTCCACTGCGACCTCCCCTGTACTTAAGGGGACCTTGAATTGCTTGTTGTATGACCCCATACTGAAGTGGTTGTTATACTGTTGGGTGATAGGTCGCATCCGGTCAAAAGCACCAACTGCAGACACACCCACGGCAGGTGCACACACTGAAGATCTGGGACTGCCATCATTGCTGGCATTGTGAAAATTGTATATGTTGGCATGGGATCGACAAAGTGGGCAGCAAAATGGTGGTATTCCCAGTTTAGTCCACCCTTCTGTCTGCGTGGGGTGGAGGATGAGGTAGTAGAGGAGCATCCAGGTGATCCCGATGGCCAAGGCAGAGCACTCGAGAGTGACAAGGAGAGGGCTGGGCCAGGTCTGGGTGAAGAAGTGGTACACCAAAACGAGGGCAAGGGACTCTGCTCCCACCAGGCCATAGTAGAAGACCAGTCTGTAGCGCGTGTTGCCACTTTTGATGTTGTAAAATGTGAAAAGTTGGACCATTCCAACAATGACGTAGTAATAGATCCAAAACAGTTTTATGACGATTTGTCTCCATTTTGGGGTGGAGCTTCCATTCCCATTTCTATTTTCTTTCCCTTGTTCCTCGCACTGGGTACTGGTATCTTCCCCCAGCACCGGCCGCTGCACACCTACCCATATCCACATCACCACCCAATGGAGCCCTACCACCACGAACACATACAGCCCAAACTGTGGATGTGATGCAAAGGCCCCCAGGGCTATTATCCTGGCGGCTATAATGAATCCGTTCCAATTGAAAATGGCCACCTTTGCAGCCACTGTCTGCCGACTCTCACGACTAGTCAGCATGTCATTTGCCGCAAAAGACCAGAGAACAAGGAGAGCGGAGACTGCTGAGATGGCAGCTGACACAGTTACAGTGAGTGGGGTGGGGAGACCCTCGGCAGAGTTCATGAGTAGTAAAGCGAAGTAGAGTGTTAGCTGTGGGGCTGTGTACAACGTGAGCGCAATGTAGCGGAGGAGGTCTGAGTCGTGCTTGACGTGCTCAAAGTCCTGGGTCTTGTGAACGGGAGCCAATAGTGCCACCCTGAAGTGCCTGAGGGCATGGAGGGGAGAACACAATGAAGCAATTGATGATGACATTGAGATGTATAGTTGCATGCAAATACAGTGGAACCTCTCTATAAAGGGCACTCTGAATAAAGGACACCTCTCTAATGAGGACACTGTCTGCAGTCCCAACCACATAGAGCTGTGTACAAATCTACCTCTGAATTAGGGACACCTCCCTATACAGGACAGCCAGCTGGGTCCCAATGGAGTCCTCTATAGAGAGGTTCCACTGTATACAGGACAGCCAGCTGGGTCCCAGTGGTGTCCTCTTTAGAGAGGTTCTACTGTATACAGGACAGCCAGCTGGGTCCCAATGGTGTCCTATAGAGAGCTACCACTGTAGTTGTACATATACACAAGTATTATTCAATATACAGCACTGTACAAACAGCCACCTCCATCCCTACTTAGACGGCAGTCAGTGGTGTTGGGCATCTGCCGCTGTAAAGAAGCTCTGCATTAACATCGAATTTAGATCAATTAAAGGGTTAGGAATTTGAAGGTGAAATGAGGTCACTTGTCGTGACCACAGTGTGTTACTATCATACACAACCCTAAGGTCACATGGGAACCATTCACGGCTCTGTCATAAAGCACAGTCATTGGAGCGTCATCAAAGGGCCACTGTCGAAGGAGCACCGTAGCAGTGAAGCCCGCCAAAGGTAGGCTTCTCTGCTAGTAATATTATAATTATACATTCAAGCAAACACATTCTACATACAGACCACACCCTACACATGTTTATATATCAATCCATGCCAGTCAATACACAATAATGCCTCTGCCTGTCCCGCCCACCCCTTGCAACCCCTCCCCCATATCCCATCACCACGTATATGACTTCAGTGCAGTACAGGCCTACTCAATGATAGTCCGCCCGCTAGACCTGCTCCCCATACAGATCTGACAACAGGGGAGCCACTAGTGGAGCACCTGCTATGTCTAGCATCCCCTCCAAATGGCCCAGGAATGCTGCCACTATGGGACAGAGGGCGGGGCCTCCCACAGGAGACAACACACAGTGTGTACACAGACACAATCCTGACACACCCTCTGCATGTGCATATCACAACCCTGTTCTTGCGCTTCTGCTGTCCATATGGTCTCATTGGTGTAAACCATCCAGCCATATAAACTAATACAGACTATCACTGCATGCCTACAGAGCGAGCTTAAGGATAGTGTATGTGCACTTATCACATGGGATGGGGGACAGCATTCCAGAGCATAAATCACATTTGGCAGATTTCTTCAACGAGCCAAGATGTTTTGATTGGTCACAAAGGCCACTGCCTTCAGTTGCAAAACAGTCTGTGAATTGTTTCACACGTGTGTCCCACACATGTGTCCCCCTCTTCCCTATCACATTACCAGAAATGGTAGTAACGCATCTCCACCCAACCATTTATCACATGGTTGCCATGGTAACATACTTGACATGCACATGTATATCCAATACAGTGGCAAGCGGCAGTATTTTCAATATAATTATCCTAACAGTGCCCAGATGAGGTGAGCCAGAAAAGGGGGCTTATCAATTAAGGACAGAGTACCAGCTGTAAACAGTGTCAGGGTGCAGATATATATAGAGGATATATGGAGACTGTATTACAGTATATTACGTCTATTGATTGAAATGCAATAATGGCTCTGTTTGATGTGTTGTCTTGGCCGCTCACTCTCACTCTCACTCACTCACTCGCTCACTCACTCACTCATGCATGCAGTCACTCACTCACTCACTCACTCATGCACGCACTCACTCACTCACTCACTCACTCACCGATGTATTGGTCCAAGTAGCAAGCAATGCAGGAGAATTGAAAGCTTGCCAAGTCGTTTGTCATAGTTTGGGTCCACTGAGCTGTAGTGGGCGTCATCGCGTCTGTACAATCCGAGGGACAATACAGCCAATAGTGCTGCTGGAATGAGTATAAATGCAACACAGACAGCCATTGCCCCAAACCACCCTTGCCTCCCCAGGTCGACCGCTGCCACAATGTCTGAGACAACTTCAAGAAAGTACACCAGTGATAGCAGAATCAGCCAGCCGATGATGCCTGCTGACGTCCAAACGGACTCATGCACACCCTTATGATCATCGTCATCCTCTGGCGCATCCCTGCTTGCTGGGGTGCTGTAGAAATGCTCGCTCTCTGCTCTGTCGCCTGCTTTATTGCTGTCTCCTTTCACCACCGTTACGCCGTCCTCCTCCCCCTCCCCACCCACTTCCCGAACTGCAGGCATCGCCAGTGATCCAGGCGGCGCTGGACGCTGTCTGAACTCGTTCAGTTCCGGATGGTTCATCGACTGCTGTGAGGACTCCCCAACGGTAGTGCGATCGTCTTCCGTTCGCCACCACTGAGACCCCATCGACCCTGTAGTGTTGGTCCTCGCTCCTTCTCGATCGTTGGAAGCTGTTCGGTACCAGTTCCTATCCACCCTCTCCACCAGCGGACCTCCGACATCGTGCAACAGGTGCGGAAGCGACACGCTGTGCTCGCTCGTTTCCGTCAGCGGCCCGTCGCCGCCCACAGAGTAGGCCGCTTGATGCTGGTCGTAGTGACCTGACGAAAAGTGGCGCATGTACGCTTGCATCCCTCCTTCGGCTCGCCTACTTCACAGCTGATCGCAGAACGCAGTGAGAAATTCCACCTGATCTGACTCGGACAGCTTCACCTTCACACGGTTGGATTCCACAGGGAATTAATCGCGATCGCATATAGGCTAGCCAACATTCGCGAGAGCAGTGCGCGCAGCTAGATCTGTCCCGACCAGCTGCTGTGCTCCCCTCAGACGCACTTACGCAAATGCCCCGACCCTCCCTCTTGTGTCACTATCTGACCGCCTCCGCAAATTGTTATCTCAGCAACCGCTCTGTGTACAGCACCGCCCCAGTCTCGCTAGGAATGCGCGCGCCAAAGCGAGAGCGAGAAGAGGTACACGCGTGGAGCCGCGTAGGGGCGGTGTGTGTTGACTAGTCTGGCCAGCTAGACCGTTCCTAGTAAACGCCGGAGGCGCGAGGGGAAGTCCCTTCCCTTCCTCGCCCCTCGGCGCTTGTTGGGACGGTCTAGCTAGCCAGACTAAGTCTAGCCCATGCGTGCACGTCAACACATAGTCTAGCTGCTAGACCCTACTTTTCTTCCGCCCCCACGCGCGAAGACAAAGTAGGGTCTAGCAGCTAGACTATGTGTTGACGTGCACGCATGGGCTAGACTTAGTCTGGCTAGCTAGACCGTCCCACTTAACCGTCCAGCCCTAAGCGCCCCGGCGATTAGATGGGACGTCTAGCTAGCCAGACTAGGCTAGACTATACTCGCATTTTACGATCACAACGTACAGCTAGGTATAAGGCTATTTGCAGCGCTGAACTTATGTAATTAAAATTTGTATACAGCTGTGAGTATGGTTTGAGAATCTCACTGGCCAAGGAAGTTGAGGGACAGATGTCGATTGTCACATGTTTACCAGACTTTTCGGTCCAATCTAGGGCCTTCCTCAGTGGGCTTCATGGCACATATAAGGGGGATCCAAATTGTGCAAGTATGGACTGCGCGGATTTAGTATTAGTTTTAGGGTTAGGGTTATGGTTGATTTTATATTGTAAAATTTGGCGCCCCCTGGCTCTCCCTTATATGTGCCCACTGCCCTCAGTGGTAGACCAAACGTACATGGCATGGTGACTTATATACACAAATAGAGGGGGAGGGGACGGCAGGAAAAAGCAGGGGCGGGAAAACAGGTGGCTGTGGGGGGGTGTCTTTACAAAACATGCAGAGTCGTGGGCACATCAGGTCGATCAGAGACCACCACAATGAACAGAGAAGATGGCAGCTTACCACAGGCTTATGACTCCCTCCTCGCCTACCCATGCAAACCAAACACCCCACACTAGGCCACATTCAGTATTGTTCATTTTCAATCGTATCATTTTCAATCCCCCACATCTTCCTAATCCCTTATTCTTATTCTTTTACACCACCAGATCTATTATCCTCAGTCCTCATTGTATCCACCCCAAATGTTAACCCCAAACTCTGCATGTTTTGTAAAGACAGCCCCCACAGCCACCTGTTTTCCCGCCCCTGCTTTTTCCCACCGTCACCTCCCCCCCTCTATTTGTGTGTATATATATATATATATATATATATATATATATATGTATATATATATATATGTATATTGTCACCATGCCATGTACCTTTGATCTACCACTGAGGAAGGCCCTAGATTGGGCCGAAACGTCTGGTAAACATGCGACAATCGACACCTGTCCCTCAACTTCCTTGGCCAGTGAGGTTCTCGAACCATGTATATAATTATGTCTACACCTAGCCACACAGAGATTTTCAAATCAAATTATATAGTTCTAATACAATTACTGCATGTCTACAGGAGACTGACATGCATACAAACATGCATGTATACCTGAACCAGCTTAAACCAGCCTAAACCAGTCTAATCAGTGTACCAAAGATAATAGCCAGAGTGGTTTAGTCTCGCCCGCTAGACACAACTCCTTGCCATGGCTGTCTGGGAGGTGGGTCTAGTGGGCCAGACTACAATGGTTCTTGATTGTCCTACATTGCACACAGCATATGCATTGCACATATATATATATTCATTATTCAGTGTGTGGTTCCATATTGCAATAAGTATTAGCTATGGCGAAATCTCTGGTACTACACTAGCCGGGCTGAAATTGGACAGATGGATCTTGTCAATTAACCAGACGTTTCGACCCCAATCCAGGGGTCTTCATCAGTGGTGATCTGCGTACAAGGCAAGCACTTTTGTACATGTTATAAAGGAGGTGGAGATGGCGGGGGCGGGAAAGTAAATAAAGGCGGGGGCGGGAAAGTAAATAAAGGCGGGGGCGGGAAAGTAAATAAAGGCGGGGGTGGGAAAGTAAATAAAGGCGGGGGCGGGAAAGTAAATAAAGGCGGGGGCGGGAAAGTAAATAAAGGCGGGGGTGGGAAAGTAAATAAAGGCGGGGGCGGGAAAGTAAATAAAGGCGGGGGCAGGAAAGTAAATAAAGGCGGGGGCAGGAAAGTAAATAAAGGTGGGGGCGGGAAAGTAAATAAAGGCGGGGGTGGGAAAGTAAATAAAGGCGGGGGCGGGAAAGTAAAGGTGACAATTGAATGTGCAATTACGTAATGTTTATAGTTCAGAGTCTAAGCATGCAGTGAGTTAATGGTAGTGGTAATGACTGAGTGGGTTAAGAAGTTGGGGAATAAATAAGAGGCTTATAGGTGGATGGCAATGGGCCTACATTTCTATTTAGATTGTTCCTCTCCGATCTGATGTGCCATGCCTCCAGTGTGCATCACTGTGTGTAGTGTGGATGACTGTCCACAACCTGTGCCTTCTCCCAATCAATCGCGTGCATCTCCTCCATGGCATGCTCTGCTACTGCTGATTGAGCTGGGTTTCCTGATGTCAGGGCCCTTTTGTGCTCTTTCAGACGATATAACACCTCCAGGAGGGATATGACTGATTTATAAGCACAACCCACGATCGAGGGCGGAAGTGTCCCTGAGAGTGGAGTGCCCCTGAGAGTGGAGTGCTTACAAATCAGCCAGGAACCCTCCTGGAGGTGTGTTATAATTGATTTATTTCTCATTACGAGGTGTAGCTTTGGAAAGCCCAAATTGATTATCAGCTAAAAATGCTTATATCTAGATATAAGTGACTGTCAGCATTTGATCATTCATCAACTAAAAATGCTTATATCTAGATATAAGTGACTGTCAGCATTTGATCATTCATCAACTAAAAATGCTTATATCTAGATATAAGTGACTGTCAGCATTTGATCATTCATCAACTAAAAATGCTTATATCTAGATATAAGTGACTGTCAGCATTTGATCATTCATCAACTAAAAATGCTTATATCTAGATATAAGTGACTGTCAGCATTTGATCATTCATCAACACTCACCTGTGGAGGTGGTTTAGCACATTTTTGAGTACACAATAAACATAGCAACCACCTAGCAACGGGGGGGGGGGGGGGGGGATGTGTTTGTACCCCATGTGGGACTGCTGTTGTACTCTTATGCTTCGTGTGTTTCATTAAGTTCATCACCGTGCATTTTAACAAAAACGGTTTACTGAGTTGTACTCTAAGGTAGGCTATTAGCTCAATGGGCTGGCAGTGTACCCAACAGGCTAATGGCCCTGTCAATCTATTTCGTTGAACGCTATGCTTTTATATATAGGACGTGTGGATGTGTGTTTGTGCACTGTTAGGCAGACACTGTACTGTCTAACTACGTACATTATGAAAATGTATATATATGAGCAGTTAATTAAAGCTGCCTCTGCATACACAAGGTTCATGAAGTATTTCATGAAGTTTAACAACAGAGTCTCAATGGTGTCGACCTCTATAGCAGTGAATACTGTCCCAGGAGGTAAACTATACTGGAGATGCCACACACTGACTACAACACCATATATAGCCACTCGGAGTGATGAGGCAGGCTTGGGGAATTTATGTATGTATATAACTTAACAGGGTGAATAATTATATACAATCAACACATACCTAGCTACACATACATTGGGGTGGAAATTTTATACACATGCCACAGGCCTATATATACAGTACAGGAAGTTGTGAACTACATGCATACAAAATAGAATGGGATGGCCAGGTGATCTTAGCAAGCCCTATGCGACCTGTTGGCAGCTAGTGTGACTCGTACTTCACTTCTTGCCCTCATCAACTCGGAAGGCTTTCTTCACACCATGTTGTCTCCACACGTGTCCCTCACGCCGTGTCAGATCCGCTGGTTCTAACTGCTCCTCCAGTGCCACCAGTTCATTCTGTCATAACGTGCATTGGACATATAATATAAAGGTCATCTAAAGGCACACATTGTTTGCCTGTATGCATAGCTGTACACATTTGAGAACTATGCAGAACCAGAGATGAATGTGCTATGCACTGGTAGAACTCACGGCAAAATTGTGCCCGTCCATGGGAGGATAATGCCGGGGCTGAGATCTGGGTACATTGGTAACTATGCAATCGCGATTGCTGTGCCCTCTGTTTGACGGCTCATATTTATTCTCCTTCCCTTCTGCTTTACTGCCTAACCTTGCGCACAAGGAGTGTACTTCAGTCAATTCACTTTTGACTTTAGCCAGCTCGGTTCTGACTATACAGTACACCAGTGCACATAGCTGCACTTGAACATACAGGTCACTCACACGAGCACACTTGTTATTTGATGTATACATATACCTACATGTGCATATACGTACGTTACTGTTTAAGGTATACACAAGTGCTGTCCACAGTACGTATAATGTGTGAGGCTATGTGTATACAATCCTTTGTGTTGCATTGTAATATAAATGCTGGTCTGCGCTGCCTGGAGACCTGCAGGAGTGGTGGAGTGTGTTCACAGTTGACACATGCATACACATTAATGTGCACCATAACGGCTGCATCAGCAGCATGTGAATATGTACACAGACACACACACACATACACACACACACACACACACAAACACACACACACACACACACACATAAGCAGTTGATTGTGCATCTCTACCTCGGCCAACTTCCCAAGCAGCTTCACTTTTTCCTCCAGAGCGCTCTTTTCGGCTTCCGCGTAGATCCTGCTCTTCTCGGCTTCTAGCACGCGAGCATTCGCCTTCTGTAGATCCAAAAGGGCAGCCTTATGTCCTGCCTGTGCGTTATCCACAATCTTCTGCATCGTGCACACGCCATCCACCCCTGAGATGTTGTTAACGTTGGTCACGTTGACAACCAAAGAGGGCTCACTTGTAGACCTTGTACACGCTCTCAGCCGTGGGGTCCACTTTCGCTGGTCAGCAGGAGGCGGCGGGTGGGTCAGCCTCTCTGACATGAGCTGGGTGAACTCTCCGAGGAGGCCACTCGCTATTACCTCATACTGCGGGACCTTCGAAAGCGCATTCGTGAATCGATCAAACCAAGACTCTTTTGGGCACTTGGTGACCTCTCGAAGCAGCGCCATCATCTTGTCCTTGTCTGTGCGTTCCCCGTTCAGATACTGAAGGAAGTCCTGGTCCACAAGTCCGCTGGACACCAGGTGGGGGAATATTCGGACGGCGTTGACATGTTCCACAAGGTAGTCGTACTTCTGAACGACTACGTCGCAAGCGGTGCGGTTCTGGAGGAGAGACAGCTCCTCACGGTCCTTGTCCATGGCCGAAATGAGGGAAATGAGTCGGCAGTCGCTATATATCGGTTGAACCCTAGATGGTTGAACTAGCGATGATTCCCAGGGAAATGCCCGCCACATACCTGCGTATGACGTGCATCCTGCAGTTTGAGGTTTTGGCTTGCACTGATGTGACACAGAAGCTGTAATTAATACATACAGAGTAAGACTTACAAATACCAATTATATCCACTGCTGCATGGTCCCATGGCCCCGCGGTAGCTGCACCAGCTAACGCTATAAGTCACGCATTGCTAGCGGAGGGCACATTAGGTGCACACAGCCAAGGCTTCTTCATGCACCTAATGTGAAGCCTTGGGAGATTTGCGGTTATATGCAGGCTAAAGATATTTACCAAGCAGTAATTTGTAAAAGTATATATTAATGACTGCTGTGCGTATGTTTATATATAAATGTTTACAGTGCACACAAAATCCACACATCATTGCAACAACACCATGCACATACAAAATACTCAGACTTGTGTTCACACACACACACACACACACCTCTGTACTGTCTAACTACGTACATTATGAAAATGTATATATATGAGCAGTTAATTAAAGCTGCCTCTGCATACACAAGGTTCATGAAGTATTTCATGAAGTTTAACAACAGAGTCTCAATGGTGTCGACCTCTATAGCAGTGAATACTGTCCCAGGAGGTAAACTATACTGGAGATGCCACACACTGACTACAACACCATATATAGCCACTCGGAGTGATGAGGCAGGCTTGGGGAATTTATGTATGTATATAACTTAACAGGGTGAATAATTATATACAATCAACACATACCTAGCTACACATACATTGGGGTGGAAATTTTATACACATGCCACAGGCCTATATATACAGTACAGGAAGTTGTGAACTACATGCATACAAAATAGAATGGGATGGCCAGGTGACCTTAGCAAGCCGTATGCGACTTGTTGGCAGTTAGTGTGACTCGTACTTCACTTCTTGCCCTCATCAACTCGGAAGGCTTTCTTCACACCATGTTGTCTCCACACGTGTCCCTCACGCCGTGTCAGATCCGCTGGTTCTAACTGCTCCTCCAGTGCCACCAGTTCATTCTGTCATAACGTGCATTGGACATATAATATAGTCATCTAAAGGCACACATTGTTTGCCTGTATGCATAGCTGTACACATTTGAGAACTATGCAGAACCAGAGATGAATGTGCTATGCACTGGTAGAACTCACGGCAAAATTGTGCCCGTCCATGGGAGGATAATGCCGGGGCTGAGATCTGGGTACATTGGTAACTATGCAATCGCGATTGCTATGCCCTCTGTTTGACGGCTCATATTTATTCTCCTTCCCTTCTGCTTTACTGCCTAACCTTGCGCACAAGGAGTGTACTTCTGTCAATTCACTTTTGACTTTAGCCAGCTCGGTTCTGACTCCATCAACCTCGTTCACAGCCTGATGGTACTTTACCTTCAATCTGCCTCGATCAGCAATGACTCCTTCTAGCTCCTCCCTCAGTTTCTTAATCTCCTGCTCTAGTCTCTCATTTTCCCCCCTTGCCTCTACCTGTTCTCCCTCCAGTGTCGTCACCCTAGCCACACTCCCCTCCAGTTGGCTCTGGAGGCAACCCAGGTCCTCCTTGAACCGCACCTCTTCCCTTTGCTGCCACTCCCTGGCATCACTCAACTGTTGCTCAAGAGATGCTACCTCCACTTCTCTCTCCCTCCTACTCTCCTCCATCTCAGCCTGCAGGCTAGCAACCTTCCATTCCAGAACCTCCTTCTCTTTCTCCATCACCTGCAACTTCTCCCCAGCTGTCTCCTTCTGCAAGCGTACCTCAGCCAGACTGCTAGAAAGTTGAATGTTCTCCATTTCCAAGCTCTGTGAAACCTTCTCAGCTCTAACTTTGTATGTCTGGGATTCCTTTATAAACAGTTGATTCTGCATCTCTACCTCAACCAACTTCCCAAGCAGCTTCACTTTTTCCTCCTGAGCGCTCTTTTCGGCTTCTGCGTAGATCCTGCTCTTCTCGGCTTCTAGCACGCGAGCATTCGCCTTCTGTAGATCTAAAAGGGCAGCCTTATGTCCTGCCTGTGCGTTATCCACAATCTTCTGCATCGTGCACACGCCATCCACCCCTGAGATGTTGTTGGTCACGTTGACAACCAAAGAGGGCTCACTTGTAGACCTTGAACACGCTCTCAGCCGTGGGGTCCACTTTCGCTGGTCAGCAGGAGGCGGCGGGTGGGTCAGCCTCTCTGACATGAGCTGGGTGAACTCTCCGAGGAGGCCACTCGCTATTACCTCATACTGCGGGACCTTCGAAAGCGCATTCGTGAATCGATCAAACCAAGACTCTTTTGGGCACTTGGTGACCTCTCGAAGCAGCGCCATCATCTTGTCCTTGTCTGTGCGTTCCCCGTTCAGATACTGAAGGAAGTCCTGGTCCACAAGTCCGCTGGACACCAGGTGGGGGAATATTCGGACGGCGTTGACATGTTCCACAAGGTAGTCGTACTTCTGAACGACTACGTCGCAAGCGGTGCGGTTCTGGAGGAGAGACAGCTCCTCACGGTCCTTGTCCATGGCCGAAATGAGGGGAATGAGTCGGCAGTCGCTATATATCGGTTGAACCCTAGATGGTTGAACTAGCGATGATTCCCAGGGAAATGCCCGCCACATACCTGCGTATGACGTGCATCCTGCAGTTTGAGGTTTTGGCTTGCACTGATGTGACACAGAAGCTGTAATTAATACATACAGAGTAAGACTTACAAATACCAATTATATCCACTGCTG
The DNA here is from genome assembly GCA_949841015.1 of Aplysina aerophoba. NCBI lineage: Eukaryota > Metazoa > Porifera > Demospongiae > Verongiida > Aplysinidae > Aplysina > Aplysina aerophoba. The sequence goes on from OX465041.1 coordinate 160,165, forward strand.
CATGGCCCCATGGCCCCGCGGTAGCTGCATCAGCTAACGCTATAAGTCACGCATTGCTAGCGGAGGGCACATTAGGTGCACACAGCCAAGGCTTCTTCATGCACCTAATGTGAAGCCTTGGGAGATTTGCGGTTATATGCAGGCTAAAGATAATTACCAAGCAGTAATTTGTAAAAGTATATATTAATGACTGCTGTGCGTATGTTTATATCATATCATATCATATCATTATTATATATATGTTTATAGTTCACACAAAATCCACACATCATTGCAACAACACCATGCACATACAAAATACTCAGACTTGTGTTCACACAAACACACACACGCACACGCACACACGCACACACACACACACACACACACACACACACACACACACACACACACACACACACACACACACACACACACACACACACACACACACGACGGTTGCATTATCTAAGGGCAGCGTGTACTAAAGTGCAGTGTATGCATGTGTGTATGTGTCTACCATACATAGTCTCCTCATAATGAGAATAATATAATAACAATAGCAATAATAATGATATAATTACATTTATGGACTCTTTCCAGCCAGCCGGGTTAGCTTCTGATAGGCCGAGATCCGTCCGTCTGTGAGAAACTTAAACTTCTTGAGATGCAAGGCAGATGTGACGCCCAGCTGTTGGAGGTCCTCGGTGTTAAGGGCAACCAGGAGGGTCCCATCGATGCCCTCCCTGTGAAAAGCCTCAACGTAATCCTGAAGGTTCATAGCAACCAGAAGGTCAACCACCTAAGGGGAGGGGGGAGGGAGGGGAGATAAGGTGAACTCGGAGAGCTCACACTCATTTCCTGGCACACTGGCTCCCATACAACCACTTTGTATAATGAGGCTTGGGGAATGGAGTTAGGACAATGTAAACACATTACATTTTGAACATAGTCCAACCATGTGCAACACCCTTTCCACCACTCACTCACTCCCCTCCCTCCCTTCCTTCCTCTCTCTCTCCTCCCCTCCCCTCCCCTCCCTTCTTCTCCCTCCCCTCCCCTCCCCTCCCCTCCTCCCCCCTTCCTCCCCTCCCTTCTTCTCCCTCCCCTCCTCTCCCCTTCCTCCCCTCCCCTCCCTTCCTCCCCGTCCCTCCCCTCCCCTCCCCTCCTCCCCTCCCTTCTTCTCCCTCCCCTCCTCTCCCCTTCCTCCCCTCCCCTCCCTTCCTCCCCGTCCCTCCCCTTCCCTCCCCTCACCTGGTCATCATCCAGGCTGCCCAGGTACGACACGTTGTACTCTCTTGCCTCCTCTTGCTGCTGTTGCTGCTGCTGCAGACTCTGTGGCAGCAACTCAGGAACGGGGACACGTGTGGGGGAGTTCCCCACCATACCAACAGACCCGTCCTGTGGTGAAATCGGCCCACTTGACACGTCTGCCTCCAACTTCCTCACCTTCAATTCCAACTCTGCCTTCTCCCTCTCCAGACTAGCGACTTTCTGCGTGTAGTGGGTGATGGAGGTACGCAGCCTCTTGTTCTCTTCAATCAGGGCTCGAGTGTAGGGGTCAGCAGCTCGAAGGCTGGGGGAGGGGGAGGGGGAGGGGAGGGCGGCGTTTTGAACCCTTCCATCCTGGACACCCTCAGACGCACAATTGTGCCTCATTTCCACATAATCTTCTTCCAGTTCATCGGGACGTATGTTGGGGAGGGTGAGGTTGCGGGGCAAGGTCGCACTCTGCTTCTTTGTGGGTGTCATTGGCGTTGGTGGACTGTTCCTGTGAGTCACTGTTATTTCTGCATAGTGGAGTTCGTTGTCGTATGAAGCAGGTAGTTGGCCAGTGGATCCCGACCCAAAGGGATTCACTATGGCCTTGCGAGACAGGCTACTCGGTCCAGGAGTATGCTTCGGTGAAGCAGTCTTCTGCCTCTTTGCCAGTGTTCCAGGGTTTCCTGAGGGGGATGGTGGACTGGAGGCTTGTTTGCTGTTCTGAAGAGCTGTGTTTGGGATGCACTTCACATTGTTGTGGAGTGTGAGGCCTTGTTCAGTGCTTCCGTGGTCTATGTAGGCATTGAGGGCGGACTGGAGGGACATTGATGGGTCGTCAGGAGAGATGGGGTTGAATCTGCGACGGATCCATTGGGGGGAGAATGGGGGAAGTCCCTTGGTGCCTGTGCGGAGAAGGGAGAGGGCAATCGGCAGTCACATGACACCACAAGTAAGCACTTTCCCGTGAAGAAGTCAGACGGCACTATCTAACACATAGAAAGGTTGACATGCTCTACCTCCTGAGCTGCATCCAGTTGGTATATACATTAAAATATTAATATAATAGTAATAATATATATTAGTGTAATAATATACATACAATCACACACAACATAGTGTGTTACACACATAAGCTTAGCCCAGTGAAATATAATAGTAGTCAATAGCATTTACATGAATTGATGTGATCAGTGGTCACATGACCTATGAATACACTCTCACGTGAATGTGGCACCTCCTGGACACACTCCGCTTCAATTGGCCAATCAAATGGGACTTCAAAGTAGCTGTGGCCGGGACCACTGCCCTCGCTGGGGAAGGACATCCTCATTGCAAAGCTAACCCTCTTCCCCCTCTTCTCAAACTTGAGGACTTGCAGAGTCTAGGTAGCGGGGGGTCAGAAAAACAGGAAGTAATTATCAACAAATTAGTGTGAGCACAGGAAGTAATTATCAACTAATTAGTGTGAGCACAGGAAGTAATTATCGACTAATTAGTGTGAGCACAGGAAGTTATTGAACAGAAAGTAGTAGGCTGGATTGAAGAGTGGCAAATCAAAAATGTGAGGAGAACAGAATCATATCCCACTGCAATAATTTGGTAGAGGATCATTGCTATGGCATAGGTAAAACTGGGCATTTTTTTGCCCAGTTATATCCCACTGCCGCATAGAAATTACATTTTACAGGCCTTAAACCTATCATATACATAGTTTCCGTGGTAACAGGAAATCAATTAGCTGAAGTTAAAACATTGAGAGGGGGCATATTGGGTGTATTCCCTCCCTCAGTGTCATGTGACATCCCTCAGTGTCATGTGACATCCCTCAGTGTCATGTGACATCCCTCAGTGTCATGTGACATCCCTCAGTGTCATGTGACATCCCTCAGTGTCATGTGACATCCCTCAGTGTCATGTGACATCCCTCAGTGTCATGTGACATCCCTCAGTGTCATGTGACATCCCTCAGTGTCATGTGACATCCCTCAGTGTCATGTGACACCCCTAAGTGTCATATGACATCCCTCAGTGTCATGTGATACCCCCTAAGTGTCATGTGATACCCCCTAAGTGTCATGTGACACCCCTAAGTGTCATATGACATCCCTCAGTGTCATGTGATACCCCCTAAGTGTCATGTGACATCCCTCAGTGCCATGTGATACCCCCTAAGTGTCATGTGACATCCCTCAGTGTCATGTGACATCTCCCCGCATGCCCCCACCTCCAACTGGACTACACTTCAATACCGAACTCTACTAACGTGTTGGTTGCCTGTGCCAGTTCTGAGGTTCAGGAGTACATGCTGGGGGAAGGCCCCGCCCACCAGCTGCAGAAGGTATGCCAGCGGGACGGCTGTCTGTACGGGGTCCACCACAAAGCCTCCACACACGTCCAACGGGAGCTCCAGTTCTTCTCCATTCAGTGACCTGGCCTGTTTGTGAAGAGCAGAGTATGCGGATGTACATACGTATACATAGGTGTTGGTACTGTATATGTACAAAGGCACACTAGGGCATCACTGCCCCATGCAGCACTGATATATACATATATATATAATGTCAAAATAGCACAATAACAAAGAATCAACGACTTGAGGTGTGGGTTTAATAAATATAAATGTGTATTAGCGTGGACTGTATAAACACTAGCATGGAATGTACATGTATACATATGGGGTGGTATAAAGGCTTAGAGTACATTCAACATACATATATACAATATACACAGTGCTACTGACTGTGCAACAGTACAGGTACGTATGTATGTAGGCATGAGAGTGTATTAGTATAAAGTGAGCACCAATGCAGTCCCATGTGTGTGCTCCTGTGTGTGTGTGTGTGTGTGTGTGCGTGCATGCGTGCGTGCATGTGTGTGTGTGTGTGTGTGTGTGTGTGTGTGTGTGTGTCTGCGTGCGTGCGTGTGTGTGTGTGTGTGTGTGTCTGCGTGCGTGCGTGTGTGTGTGTGTGTGTGCGTGCGTGCGTGCGTGCGTGTGTGTGTGTGTGTGTGTGTGTGTGTGCGGTGTGTGTGTGTGTGTGTGTGTGTGTGTGTGTGTGTGTGTGTGTGTGTGTGTGTGTGTGTGTGTGTGTGTGTGTGTGTGTGTGTGTGTGTGTGTGTGTGTAGATGTTTTGTTCTGAAGTCAGCAACATTGAAATACTGGAATTCCCAGCATTTGCACCTATTGCACCATCGGCATGGCAACAACACCCCTTTGTGTACTGGTCACTAGAGGTTCAGTTTCAGAGCCGGCCACCGGTTTAGAGGATAACCAGCAGACACTCTCTGTGCCAGCACTGGTAAACAACCCCTCCATGCCTGACAGTGCAGCTCAAAACCATAGCACCAGATGTAGTAGCCCGATGTAGTCAGTTTCTCCTATTCCTTTAATACAGATACATAATCATATATTGCCTAATAATTGATGTATACCTGCAAAGACTTCTTTCCTCGTATTCCTTTACCCTTCGACACTGCTTTGGGGAAGATGACGTCACCCTTCCTCACGTGACTACGGACGCTGCCTGATGTGTTCTCCTGTGTAACCCTCACTGCAGCCGGTAAATGGCTGAGCTCCAAAATGTCCGCCACACTGTCGCAGACAACATTCTTGAAGGTATCTGGGTCGGTGTGTTTGCTGAGGAGAGAGAAATGGAGCGTGCTATTGGTGGGGAGAACGAAGGGGTGGCCCCGGCTATCAGTTCCCATGACAACCGTGCGGCAGAGAAGCGCTTCTGCTGTGAACACCTCTTGCTCAGAGAGGGAATCCTCCTCTCTGTATCCATGATAGCCCTTGGTCACTCTGAAGGCCCTTGGCAGTGTTACGTCCTTCAGGAGTTCGTGCATTGGTCCCGAGCGGTGCGTTACCACCACTTGGCGGCTAGGAGTAGGCTCCGCCTCGTCTAGACACTCTAGACTCTTTGAGCGATTGCGCAACCAGGGACGTACCGCGTCGTCTTCTGGGGGGAGACTGACGGTGCGTGTGGGTGGGGCAGGGGCGGGGCGCCTGTTGGGCCCGCCTTTGGCGGGTGTGGGGACCATCACAAGTTTGGGGGTAGGTTGGGACATCGTGGGTGGCTTACTTTCGATGGAGATTTCTCTGGATTCTGTCTCAAGTGAGGTACTGTGTGCATGTGTGCGTGTGTGTCCACAAGAGACAACGGCAACCTGCAAATTCTTCAGCAGAGATGTCACCTGCAAAGAAAGCCAATTCCACCATTCCGTACACTTCCACTAAAAATGCAGTACAGATTGAGTTGAAATTAATAGATAGCTGGCTTTTCAGCCAGGAGCTGTCGTAGTAAATACACGTCATGCATGAACGCACACACTCTATATAATGCGCTGACGCACAGTGACTGAGGTTGGTCTAAGGAGACAAGCACCACTTGGGAGAGCCTCACTCAACTGATCTCACTCAACTGATCTCACTCAACTGACCTCATTCAACTGACCTCGTGGGGACCTACGTACGCATTTTAGCAGTGTCTGTGTGCTGACCTGGGCGTAACAGGAGTGGTGGCAGGCTGTAGTCTCGCTCCTTCCACAACGGTCTTGGGTTGAATTGGCCAACTTGACTGTAGCCCGCTCCCTCCACTGGACGACCAACCCCTCTCACACAGACTACCACTGTTCTACTGTGGCAGTTGGACGCCTCTACTTCTCAGCTCTTAACCGTTCCTTCGCTGACCCTCTCTGTAAAGGCGGTGGCTAAGCGCTGCGCCTTAGAGTCTGTTTGTAGCTCAAGAGCTGTCCTGTGATCTGAATTCCTGAGGTTACTTTGACTCGGAAATCTCCTGCTGATGTTTGCGCACTCCAGTTCAAAGCGAAGCACAACACAGAGTGTTGCACCCAAACAGGCCTTCAGTTTCGGAGTGCGCGTACGTACCTCACACTGTATGGACTAGCAGCACTATTCAGTAGCATCCCTTGCTGTTTGGGGTACAGTGTAGACCCTTATATACAGAGCAAGAGGCGTGGTAGCACCTTTTGATGTATGCACTGTGCTGGTTCAACTATGTATTCATTGGGGGTATTAAGTTAGAGAGCATCTGTATCTAGCGCCTTTTGACACGAACGTATATGCTGTTCATTGGGTGTATTTAGTTAGAGAGTTTCTGTGTCTTAGAATGTGTGAACTGGTCGATCGCTGTAGGCTGCCAAGTGAATAGTTGACACATACGTACGTACGTACATACGTACACGCGCTCTCTTTCTCATTTACACACACACTACCATGGCATCTGAATTAAGATAGCCTTTACAACTTTCAACATGCATCAAATGACATCCCATGTGCATAAATGAAGACCTGTGGATCGACACGTCTGGTATTATGGAATGCTTTCTGCTGTGACGAGCTCCATTAATTCCTACTGTTGTATCTCCATACGTAGCTAGCTGGCTACATTGCCCCACCCTCTGCATTATTCGTCGCCACCTTGTGCGCTTGCTACACCGGCTGCACGCACACACACTAGTGGTTAGCTACGCAGATGGCTGTGAAGAATGCCCAATGTTTAACAGGCTCATAAGTTGGAATTGGACCTTCCCTCCGAGCGAGCAAGCAAAGGGGCGTGGCTTAGAAGACCCACCACAAGTAAGCTATTTACACCCTATACAAAGAGATGGCACCCTTTGCTGCTGGTGAACGCCTGCCTTTGTGTGTGTACAAGTCCTCTCCTCTCCAACTTATAGTATGGCTGTATTGGTGTGTATGTACAGTGTACGTACATACATGCAGTGTTATTGGTTTAGGACAATTAAACAAGTGTAGGATCGATCTCACATATAATATATACGATCGTGCATATGCGTATACACAGGAAATATTGCATATGATTATTATACAAACGATGCACACAGTAACATGTACTGTAGGAGTATGTATGTAAAGCAGATGGAAAAGACTATACAGTACACACCAGTGCACATAGCTGCACTTGAACATACAGGTCACTCACACGAGCACACTTGTTATTTGATATATACATATACCTACATGTGCAATACGTACGTTACTGTTTAAGGTATACACACGTGCTGTCCACAGTACGTATAATGTGTGAGGCTATGTGTATACAATCCTTTGTGTTGCATTGTAATATAAATGCTGGTCTGCGCTGCCTGGAGACCTGCAGGGGTGGTGGAGTGTGTTCGCAGTTGACACATGCACACACATTAATGTGCACCATAACGGCTGCATCAGCAGCGTGTGAATATACGTATGCATATGTACACACACACACACACACACACACATACACACACACACACACACACACACACACACACACACACACACACACACACACACACACACACACACACACACACACAGACACACACACACACACACACACACACATACACACACACACACCTCACCTGTTCCAGCTCTGTGCTAAGCATACCAGATGGTGTTGGACAACTTAGTGAGGTCCTTTTCACTCATTGAGCGGCGGTGGAGGCCGTTACGTCTCAGGGGACGGAATATGGTATTTTTCGGGGACTTGCCTGCAAAGACATGAACCAGTTCATGCACCTCTGCTACAGAGACCAGCTCTCTACAGAAACCAGTCCCTCAACCTCCCCATAGTGTACTCCCCCACACATGAAGCACCTCTGCTACAAGACCACCTCTCTACAAACTGTGATCATCTCACCTTTCACATAAGGTACTTCAGTGCTGTGCTTCCTTGAGTTGACACAGTCCACAAAGGTGTGGGGCAGACTAGTACTGGAGCTCGGCGTCTCCCGCCATAGTGGCTGGCTCGGTGGAATGTTGAAGAGCTGTCTACCGTTCAGCGTCCCAGTAGACTCTTCCGGGGGGAAGGGGAGGGGAGAGGAGGAGAGGGGAAGGGAGAGGAGGGGAGGGGAGGGGAGAGGAATGAAGTGCAGTCAATGAGCATCTCAAATTAGCCACATTCCTTAGTCCCAGCTCTTTAACCATGCTACACTTGTACAGCACACAGCTCAGAATAGACAGTGATAATGTAATAAGTACGTATAACCCACTCTCCTAGGTGTGTATGCACAGTATGTATGCTGATATATGTACAATATTGCCCACCTCTAGGCACAAGCATGCAGACTGAAGGCAAACAACACTGCAACATAGAGCTCCCTAACAGCCAATCAATGCAGTGCACACGTACGCATGTATGCGTATGAGTATGTATGTACGTACCTTGCTCGAGAGTACCTAGCTGTTTAGCATTTCCATTCTGACTTCTAATTGGGAAATTGCAGTTGACATAGGAATGGCTTTGAAGCCGAGGACCTGATGCAAACACATGTCGGATTGGAGACCCCATTGGACAACTGTCACTTGAATCGTCATCACTGTGGTCGCTATGGAAACAGTGCATATGATTGAGGTGGGGGCTGAGGTGGACGGCTGCTGTCTTGTTCATCGGGGAGGAGGGGGCACTAATGGACCGCTGGGGGATGTGGGAGGGGCACGGTGACAAGTGATGTCCATGTCTTCTGGCATCAACCCCCTGGATGGCACATACATTCCCAGTCCCACATCCACTTGGTGACCGCTGTCGTTTTGGAGTCGGACTGAGTCTCAGCTGTGAAGGTCGCTGTGCCAAACAGAACTCATCGTCCGATGTATCGTACGTGTAAATGGTTGGCTGCAGCTGGCGACTGGTGGGCACATCACTCCATTCCCCGCTCCTCAGCAGGGCCAAGTGCACCTCGGAGGCGGAGTCAAGAATCCGTCTAACGAGATCCAGTGGGAATGAATCTTCTGATATTTTGATGGAGTTGACCTGTGACAAAAGGAGCAGTGACATAGTGACAATTGACACCAGTGACATGACATGCAGATGAGACAGGTCAGTCAGGGCAAAAGTGGATGCCACAAGGAGAAGTGACACAAGGAAGTGGTGACAAATGTGACGGCTGTTAGAGGTGTTTACGTGTCTGAAGGGTAGGCGACGTGACATTTTCAAACTGTAGGTGACGTGACATTTTCAAACTGTAGGTGACAGGCCTCACAAGGGTTGAGGTAAGAACACTTTACGATCGACAAGTAATGGTTAACACCAAGGAATACACAGACATTACTTGGTGACAGATAGAAGTGACAGGGGACACAAGTGACAGATGACGTGGGTACATAGAAGTGACAGGGGACACAAGTGATAGATGACGTGGGTACACACTGCACGAGGCATGCAGCCGGTCCTAAAGCAGTGTCACATTCACGCTCCAAATAAACACTCACCTCACGTCATGCCCCGCCCCTCACCTCGCGTCATGCCCCACCCCTCACCTTGTGTCATGCCCCACCCCTCACCTCACGTCATGCCCCACCCCTCACCTTGTGTCATGCCCCACCCCTCACCTCGCGTCATGCCCCACCCCTCACCTTGTGTCATGCCCCACCCCTCACCTCACGTCATGCTCACCTCACGTCATGCCCCGCCCCTCACCTCACGTCATGCCCCACCCCTCACCTCACGTCATGCCCCGCCCCTCACCTCACGTCATGCCCCGCCCCTCACCTCACGTCATGCCCCGTCCCTCACCTCACGTCATGCCCCGCCCCTCACCTCGCGTCATGCCCCGCCCCTCACCTGCATAATAATGTCACCACAGTGCACTCCTGCCCTCTCAAAGGAGCTCCCTTGTGCGATGGAGGAGACGTACACGCCCAGCTGTACACCCATCTCAGCCCCACAGTCTGGCGGCAGTGCGAGAGAGTAGGCAGAGATTGACCGTCAGGAGGAGTAACGCTAAGAGCTAAGAGACGTGCTGAACCTAGAGTTAGTTTACCCTTTGAACCCTCTCTCTGTATGCAGAATTCAAAATTTTACAGACCTATGAAATTAAGGCAAGCTAAGCAGGTCTCACCGGGTCCTGATTCAACATTTGTTGTAAAGTATTTCAGCTGGGATGGAACGTCCTGTGTGAAGAAAAAAGTTGCATAAATTAAAAAGGGGTAAACTTTATGGAATAGTACGTACATGTATGTACAACCACAGTGGAACCTCTCTATACTGGACACCGTTGGGACCCATGCAGCAGGCTGTCCTGTATAGAGAGGTGTCCCTAACTCAGAGGTGGATTTGTACACAACTCTATGTGGTTGGGACTGCAGACAGTGTCCTCATTAGAGAGGTGTCTCTTATTCAGAGTGTCCTTTATAGAGAGGTTGCACTGTATTACATATCGTGCTGAAGAATCACGCCTCCCTAGCCACAACTGCAGCACACCTCATTGACGCTGCCATTTCCCATTGTTGCATATCCAGAGGATCCAGACATTGTCCCAACAACACGTGGCTCCATGCTCAACTGACTCTGAACTGTCTTGAGTTTGCAGTTCTCAGCTCTCATTTCTTCCCTACGGGCAGGAAGCAGGTCACATGACAGTCACATGACATCCCAGAATTACACGCATAAACGTTATTCATTCATAAATCACTTATGACAAAAATGGCATTGGCATTGAACTTCACTACAGCCTTGATGAATATAATGACTCCCCCTTCACTCACAGCTCATCCAGTGCTTGCTGCCTCTCGTATTTCAGCTCCTTCACTGTTTCTAGGAGCTCAGGAAGATTCACCTGAAGACCACACACGGATTGGGCCAGGTACACATGGAGTCATTCACACTGAAACATAATATGTGGGCGGATTTGACAGATGACCCACTCCGCGCAATATGTAAACAATAGCTACAGCTCAATAAACACGATAATCGGTGCACGTACAGATTATTGCAGCGTAGGTGACTGTGAGGTGTACGCTGCGTTCTGGCCGAGTGTCAAGCCTGCAGTCTTCCCTGAAAGTTGAAGGCGAGGACCGAAGTCTCTGCCACCTTGTGCTCACCGAGTGCGTATACGTATCGACGTATATATGGTTATTATTGCGTGAAGTGTAAAACAGGAAGTGAACGGGGAAGCACACAGTAGAAGTTAGAAATAGATCTTGATCTCGAAGTGGGTCGTTTCTTCAAATCCGCTCACATATACTGAAGTATATAAGGTGTGCGTGTGTGTCTGTGTGTGTGTGTGTGCGTGTGCGTGTGCGAGTGTGTCTGTGTGTGTGTGTGTGTGTGTGCGTGTGCGTGTGCGAGTGTGTCTGTGTGTGTGTGTGTGCGTGTGCGTGTGCGAGTGTGTCTGGTTCACACCTGCCCGCTGTAGGCTGTAATGTTCCTGTTCTGTTGAAGGCGCCTGCCTCTTCTCTCATGATACTGCAGCTGACCTGGAGAGCAGCAAAGGTCACAACACACATCACAGCACATCTCACGCACGCACACACACACATACACACACGCCTGGCTTCACAACATTGTACATTGATCAGCACACACTACGATGTATCTCAGTGCTGCATGTCCATTACGTACATATACCCACGTATGCACACACCATCTAGGATGTTGAGTTGGGTTTGGAGGTGCTCTTTGTCCTCCGCGTTCATTGCCAACACGTGTTCGTACTGCTCCAACTGGCCCGACAGCTTCTGGATGCGGTCCCGTGCCGCACTACAACAAGAGGAAGTGGGTCTCTGAACAGGTGTAGGGTACCTGTGGAGCTGACCACTTTAGTCTTGCTTCATTTCCAGCAACTCACACATTCACTCACACTTCTCATTTGCTTACACCCTCACCCCCACACCCTCACTCACCTCTCCATCCCATCCAAACCCTCATCCTCACACCCCACCCTATCACCAGCACACCCCACCTTCTCACCAGCACACCCCACCCTCTCATCAGCACACACACCCTATCAACAGCACACACACCCTATCACCAGCACACCCCACCCTCTCACCAGCACACCCTACCCTCTCACCAGCACACACCCTCTCACCAGCACACCCCACCCTCTTTCCCACCCGCTCCCCGACCCCCTCACCACCACCACCCCCTCACCCCGCCCCGCCCTCACCACAGCTCCAAGCTGGTCATCATGTACTCTGCATCCAGTTTCTCATACTCATGCTGAATCTTGTCTCTCTCACTCTTGAGGCCAATCACTGCTCGCGAAGCCTCGTCAAAGGACAGGGCTTCCTTCATCGCATCCAGCTGCTGCAGAAAAAAACACATCAACTCGTTACCAAGGTAACCAAGAAATTTTGGCCAGTTCACAACACATAGACTCCTTGAGCTACGATCACACTTCTGGACCTATTCCAAATTGAACGGTGAGAGTGGAACTTTCTAGCTTGCCACTTCAGATTGGCTTCACTAATATAACCACTTAAGGGGGCACTGTTGCTAAGCAACATGTTAAAGACCATGCGAGTTAAGTGAAGAGTGTTTGTTAGACCTCAAACTCTTTGAACAGGTGTGCCTCCTTGTTAGCCACATAACAGGACGTCCCATTGACAACACACCACATTACCCATTGTGTGCACCAGGGGACAGGTGACTAATATGTTCACCATCCTACCATGGCTGGGTGGGTGGCTCGAGTGCCACTTCAGATTGTCATGTGGAGTAGAAATAAGGAGTTTATTCGCAGCTCAACACAGATGGGAAACAATTTGCAAACACAACACATTGCACTTTCCTGCAATGTCATCCCAACACACACACAACACGGACCTCCATATGGAAACGAGGGAATACATTTGTACAACAACACACGCATGAAATAGCAGAAGGTAACAGCAATTGCTGGCATGCCCTTTTATGGCATCTTGGTTTCCATAGCAACCTATACATCAGTTTGACAATACTGCGTTGAGTGAAAACCGACATGCATCCCCTCCATTGTGTTTTCTCAAGGTGACACGTACTAGTTTGAAACTGAAATTTGAAAGATGTACCTGTACAATGTGACACGAGAACCAGCAGGCCCTCTCGGATGTCACATACGTACGTACCCACACATGTGGAACATGCCTATACAAACATCTTACGCGTATGTTAACAAAGTGGATGTGGGCAGGACACATTCCACCCTCCGCATTAGCCCCTTCATTCTCCAGGGCAAGCTGGAACAGGCACAAGCTTGGCATCGTCATTAGTATTGGTCTTCTATGTCTTCTATGGTTATAGCACACTATAGTGACAACAGTGACGTCTGTCTCTGTTATAGCACACTATAGTGACAACAGTGACGTCTGTCTCTGTTATAGCACACTATAGTGACAACAGTGACGTCTGTCTCTGTTATAGCACACTATAGTGACAACAGTGACGTCTGTCTCTGTTATAGCACACTACAGTGACAACAGTGACGTCTGTCTCTGTTATAGCACACTATAGTGACAACAGTGACGTCTGTCTCTGTTATAGCACACTATAGTGACAACAGTGACGTCTGTCTCTGTTATAGCACACTACAGTGACAACAGTGACGTCTGTCTCTGTTATAGCACACTATAGTGACAACAGTGACGTCTGTCTCTGTTATAGCACACTATAGTGACAACAGTGACGTCTGTCTCTGTTATAGCACACTATAGTGACAACAGTGACGTCTGTCTCTGTTATAGCACACTATAGTGACAACAGTGACGTCTGTCTCTGTTATAGCACACTATAGTGACAACAGTGACGTCTGTCTCTGTTATAGCACACTATAGTGACAATAGTGACGTCTGTCTCTGTTATAGCACACTATAGTGACAATAGTGACGTCTGTCTCTGTTATAGCACACTATAGTGACAATAGTGACGTCTGTCTCTGTTATAGCACACTATAGTGACAACAGTGACGTCTGTCTCTGTTATAGCACACTATAGTGACAACAGTGACGTCTGTCTCTGTTATAGCACACTATAGTGACAACAGTGACGTCTGTCTCTGTTATAGCACACTATAGTGACAATAGTGACGTCTGTGTCTGTTATAGCACACTATAGTGACAACAGTGACGTCTGTCTCTGTTATAGCACACTATAGTGACAACAGTGACGTCTGTCTCTGTTATAGCACACTATAGTGACAACAGTGACGTCTGTCTCTGTTATAGCACACTATAGTGACAACAGTGACGTCTGTCTCTGTTATAGCACACTATAGTGACAACAGTGACGTCTGTCTCTGTTATAGCACACTATAGTGACAATAGTGACGTCTGTCTCTGTTATAGCACACTATAGTGACAACAGTGACGTCTGTCTCTGTTATAGCACACTATAGTGACAACAGTGACGTCTGTCTCTGTTATAGCACACTATAGTGACAATAGTGACGTCTGTGTCTGTTATAGCACACTATAGTGACAACAGTGACGTCTGTCTCTGTTATAGCACACTATAGTGACAACAGTGACGTCTGTGTCTGTTATAGCACACTATAGTGACAATAGTGACGTCTGTGTCTGTTATAGCACACTATAGTGACAACAGTGACGTCTGTCTCTGTTATAGCACACTATAGTGACAACAGTGACGTCTGTCTCTGTTATAGCACACTATAGTGACAATAGTGACGTCTGTGTCTGTTATAGCACACTATAGTGACAACAGTGACGTCTGTCTCTGTTATAGCACACTATAGTGACAACAGTGACGTCTGTCTCTGTTATAGCACACTATAGTGACAATAGTGACGTCTGTGTCTGTTATAGCACACTATAGTGACAACAGTGACGTCTGTCTCTGTTATAGCACACTATAGTGACAACAGTGACGTCTGTCTCTGTTATAGCACACTACAGTGACAATAGTGACGTCTGTCTCTGTTATAGCACACTATAGTGACAACAGTAACGTCTGTCTCTGTTATAGCACACTATAGTGACAACAGTAACGTCTGTCTCTGTTATAGCACACTATAGTGACAACAGTGACGTCTGTCTGTCTCTGTTACAAGAAACTCGCTGTCACAGAATCCAGTTATGTACATAGCTAGCACAAACCATTGGTGCAGCAAATGAGAGAGTGGTGAAGACAGTACGTAAGTATCTGAGGGCATAGACCACTGCACAAACATGCATTCAACTCTGTGACAACTCTGTGACATGCAGGCACATCAAGTACGTACACCCGTCATATGCTGCCCAGCATGCGCACAGACACACAGACACACACCTCACATGTACATACCTCATACAGACACAGAGAGACAGAAAGACACACACACACACAGACAGACAGACACACCTCCATTTTGGATCGGAACAGATCCTCCATTGCAGCCTCTCGGTGGTTGAGGAGGCTTCGGAAGGAGTCTCGTTCTCCCTGTATCTTCTCAATCTGATGGCTCAGCATATCAAGACTCTGTTTGACGCGAAGAGAGTGCACTCTCCTCCACCCACTCCACGCCCCCTGGGACTCTGGGCGGTGGAACAAGTGGTAGGATGGGGTTCAGAGGTGGTGGTTAGAAGGTGACAGTTAGAAGGTGACGGTTAAAGTGACAATTTAAATGTGACAGTTAGAGTGACGGTTAGAAGGTGATAGTAGGGTGACAGTTAGACTGTGATGGTTAGAAGGTGACGGTTAAGGTGACAATTTGAAGGTGACAGTTAGGGTGACGGTTAGGGTGACAGTTAGAAGGTGATAGTTAGGATGACGGTTTGAGTGACAGTTAGAGTGATGGGTTAGGATGATGATAAAGTTCGGCTTTGTTACTACGATTGATTAGAGTGTGGGTGTGCTGGTGATGTTAACATAAACTCCACATATGGTGCTTCTAACTGTGAGGTTAGTGTTAGGACATGACACAATGTGTACAAACAAAGCACCCTTTTCAAACCCTGCTGAGTGAAAACAGTTTTGAATGGCCAAACAGGGTTGTGAAAATGGAATTAAGTGAAATGCCATATGAGCATCAATAAGGTGCAGCATTTCAGGTCCACCTCCTTGTGAGTGTGAACCAAGGGGAGGACCCAGTAGCTAGTGGCAGGTGGAGGTCAGTCATGCCTCTCACCTGTTGGCGAGGAGTCAGGGTCATCATGGGCTGCAGGGGAAGAGAAGGGAACGTTTTGCATTATCATCAAAGCATTGGCTAGTGATGTCCATTGATAGGCTCAGCATGTTCCCCCACCTAGCAACAACAGATTCCTTTCAAGGGAGAAGGGAACTGATGAGAAACAGCACACAACTACACCTTCATCTGCTCGTGAGCAGTACATAGGTGCATGCATTGCATTACAAACCAATGGACCACTGGAGCGATACGAACATGCAAGTCACTAGAGAGAGAGCAACCTAGGGTCAGGAACCAGACCGCATCCATCCTCCGGTCATCTACAGAACACTGGTGACGTTGGTAACACCAGACATTCAAATAGGTGTCAGGTTCACCAGGCTAAGATCAGCCCCGTACAGTGAGAGTTCTCAGATACGTACTAGACCACCTCTCTATAGAGACCACCTCTCTACAGAGACCAGTCCCTCAACCTCCCCATAGTGTGCTCCACCACACATGAAGCACCTCTGCTACAAGACCACCTCTCTACAGAGACCAGTCCCTCAACCTCCCCATAGTGTACTCCACCACACATGAAGCACCTCTGCTACAAGACCACCTCTCTACAGAGACCAGTCCCTCAACCCCCCCATAGTGTACCCCATCACACTTGAAGCACCTCTGCTACAAGACCACCTCTCTACAGAGACCAGTCCCTCAACCTCCCAATAGTGAACTCCACCACACATGAAGCACCTCTGCTACAAGACCACCTCTCTACAGAGACCAGCCCCTCAACCTCCCCATAGTGTACTCCACCACACATGAAGCACCTCTGCTACAAGACCACCTCTCTACAGAGACCAGCCCTCCCTGTATGCAAACCAGTGTGACCAACTGTAGAAGTGAAAATGCCTTACAATAATTACAGGCATTACAAAGTGACAACATAGGAAGAAAGAGAACCCTAATGAAACTCCCCAATGACCCCTATCCTTTGCCGTCCCACCTCATCTCATTGACTTACCACAATCCTTTGCCCTATTTCTCCCCTCCCCTCCCCTTTGGTCCCTCCCCTTCACCACTCCCTATCCCCTCCCCCTCCCCCACCCCACACCTCACCTGCATTGTGCACAGCCTGCCTCTCCCGAGGCAGCTCAATCCCAGCTTCCATGAACAGGTTGCAGAGGTAGTTGAAGAGGTGTGTGCAGTGGTAACTCAGCGACTCGTGGAACACCCCCACCGCTCGTGGCCCTTTTGTCAGCAAGATGTCGATGAACCTGTCCACTCTTAGAGAAGATGTTGTCTCGTTCTTGACCAGTTCGCAGTCAGATAAGGTGAAGACGTCTCGCTGCTTCATGAAGGGGAACAGGGCGGCCACGTCGTGAATGTACTCTGTGAGCTTGACGCGGTTCTTTTTAATGATGTCGATCTCCTTGCGCTGGTCAGGGGACAGGTCGTCGTCATCGCTACTCAGGGAGGAGAAGGGAGCGGGCATACTCATGTCTGGTGGGAACGGAAAGAACAGGAAGTAATTACTAGACAGTGTGTGTGCGCGCGCACGCGTGTGTGTGTGTGTGTGTGTGTGTGTAACAGGAAGTAATTACTAGACAGTGTGTGTGTGTGTAGCAGGAAGTCCTTGCTGTATGAGAAGGGGATCATGAATCACAGTGTGCAAATTAA
Source organism: Aplysina aerophoba (assembly GCA_949841015.1). NCBI lineage: Eukaryota > Metazoa > Porifera > Demospongiae > Verongiida > Aplysinidae > Aplysina > Aplysina aerophoba. The sequence continues at coordinate 177,919 of OX465041.1, forward strand.
CAAGTGAAAAGTGACGAAATTGAGCTAGAACATATACGTACGTACGTACAAAGCAGAATCAGCAGCAATTGACTGCTGGGCGTTTTGACATGCAGGTCTTCGCAACACAGCTGCACAATGCAGCTATGTGACTGTAAATATCATTAACAAGCGAGAGTCTACATAGTTGCAGAGGGATAGGTATAGGAAGTAAGTGAAAAGAGAGCACATCAAAAAGGGTTGTTTTTCAAGAGCAAAAAACAGGAAGTAATTTAAAAGAGTAGAATAGAAGTCTGTGGAAAAAAAGCTTGAACTGAAAGTGATCTGGAGTGCATATCTATGTGCATTGGTTTCAGGACCCTAACCTCATACATAGGTGTGTACACAGCAACAAGCTGTGTTCATTGTGAGATGAGCTGGAACCTAACACTTGACAGTGACACAGGTCTCATACCAGACAGGGTCACAGGGCTGCTGTGACCTTTAAAGCACTACCTCTGTAGAAACCATCAATTTGTATTAGTACAGTACTGTGGACCTGTGGGTGCAGGACATGCGGCTACACAGACAGACAGACAGACAGACAGACAGACAGACAGACAGACAGACAGACAGACAAACAGAAAGACAGACAGAGATAGACAACACAAGGATACCATAACACATACTTCACACACAATTACTGTATACTTCATAATGATATACATCAACATTAAATCTACTTTCTTCAGAAAACAAGAATACATATATCGCTAGGTATTCCCAACAGCAGATAGCAGTTAGAAACTGTCTAACTGATTGACCTCTGCAGAAGCCAACAAGTGCTACTATTCTTATACACACACACACACAAGAGGGAGGAAAGTGCAAGTTGAAAACATATAATATACGCTTCAAGCATGTTTAGACGGCTGGCACTCGAAGCCACATACTGTCAATATTGATGTACGTACATGCCTAGGTGTCCCCATACACCCGTCCCTGTGCACCCCAATAACTCAGTTTACATGCATATTATGTTGTATGTACCTACACACCTACATGCATACTTCTGTACTGCATGATGTTTTCTGCTGATGTACGTGCATGCACAGCTCATACACTAAGTGTATACTGCCAAAGCGCTACCAGTGAGCGCTGTACCAAAGTGACTGCAAGCAAAATGCATGTCACATTTTGCTCTAGTGATAGTGGAAAACTTGCCCTCTCCAAACACACACACAGTGACACACACACACACACACACACACACACACACACACACACACACACACACACACACACACACACACACACACACACACACACACACACACACACACACACACACACACACACACACACACACACACACACACACACACACACACACACACACACACACACACACACACACACACACACACACACACACACACACACACACACACACACACACACACACACACACACACACACACACACACACACACACACACACACAGCTAAATGCACCCCTTCAGCTCGCTCACGCTGCAACTACCGAACTCACCGGCTGCTAGCTCCTGAGAGAGATCCTGCTTGCTCGTCTTCGTGCAGTGAGTGCCCCTCCGCAGGGGTAGAAGTGTGTCCTCTTCTTGTAAGTACCTTCGACGACTGCTCAGCCTCTGTTCTCGATCAGCCTACGGCAACACACACCGTCCGTCCTACGGTGAGGTTGACTCGATCGCTGTTGCGCCCAAACCGATCAGCGACTGACGTTCCTGTGCGATCGCTGCTGTCTGCCGTAGCTGCAACACAGGGTGGACTGCGAGGACTGGGGGTTACTTTTGCTCTACTGTCCGCGTCGACCGCTACCTCTCGATCCGCCGCGGTTGACTATCAACTCCTCACAGCTAGCTGTGTGCACCAGCAGGCTAGTGTGGTGTTAGCTTCGAACGAAGTGAGGTCCCTCTGGTGTCAGCAGTTGGTTTTCACGTAACGCTGGCCGGATAACGCCAAATACGGCCTCAACCCTCTTCCGATTACTGAGAGTATATACGTGACGGTCGTACACTATATGTGGTCTTTGTATGCACTTTCACTATACATATCCATATAGTCTGTTTTCGAAATATTCGAAATATTACGTGGTCACGAATGAAATGGCTTCATTCATCTGTACTGCTTGCCATGTGCTGAATATATAGTCACTCACGTCACTGCAAGCAAGCAATCCATGTTAAACGAATGCTGTGGTGCGTGTGTGTGCGTGTGCAGGCTGCCCGTGATGCATCTAGCACCTTCTGGCTACAACTAGTACACGAGGACAATTGGCCATGGAAGCCATTGCATGCACCCAGCAAGCTCTTGTGTGGATTAGATCATCTTCATTGGAAAACTACAAGCTGCAGAACGTAAGACGAGCTCAGTCAGACAGTCATGTGCGTGTGGCTTGTGGCGAAGCATTCTGCAGTCCAATCTTCCACTCCAGCTAACTTGCGACAACATCACATGCAAAAATCATGCATGTGTGAGCAATTTATGGCTGGTAATTAGTTCACATTATTGCTTGTGGATCAAACAGGTACTACAGTCGATAAAGCCATGGCCAAATCATCCTGTCTTGCTTACTACTGCCTTCACAGGCTAACATGTTATATCATGTTATACAATACAATACTTTTGAATGCGTACCATGTCATCTATGGCCTGTGTTATCTATTCACATGTTAATGGTCAGATTGTACAGCTAGTCTGAGGCACCGTTGTCAATGCCAACTACTGCAGCTCATAGTGGTATGTGCTGGCATTCTAGGGAACATTTAGCAGTAATTCGCTTTTGGAGCTTCAGTTTAGATCTGTTGATACAACACTTGGGGCTTCACTGCTGGTAGTGGGACAAACAGTGCGCCTGGTTCTGGTCTATCAGGTCTAGACATAGTGGGCATGTCTTGCTGACATTGTGTCTGCCGGGTGGGCCACCTGCGACAGTACCCAGACGATAGGGGTAAGGAGAAGTGGTGCAGAAGGTAGCAGAAGCAGGTGCAGCTTCTCCATCCCCACAGCACGGGTGTGTGACGATTCCCACCGGCCTCACTCCTCACCGGGACACTGCCGACCCACACAGGTGCGTAGATAGGATCACTGACTGCCACCCAGCACGGCATCATTCCGCTAAGTGTGCAATTCACACACAAAGGGGTGTGCAATAAGCACCACATCCCACAACACCTTGCACCGCCCCACGTGAGGTGGAGGAGGGGCTGTCACCTGACCTAGTCCGGCAAACCACACCTTTTGGACAAGCCTTGATAACATGGGCAGTATTAAACACGTCGATAATGATGTGGAGGCGGCCAAGTCACCTTTGATACAACCATAATTGATGATGATGTGGTGCTGTTGTTGCTGAGGCTCATGTTACAGTATACATAGAGTGAGCTAGAGTGAGCTTCAGTCTTATTGGGGCGAGCCTGAGCGAGCCCCACACTTACGTGAAGTACGCCACCGCTGTCTGTATGTGTATGTATATATATATATATATGTGCCGTACGTCGTCTTAGGCCACGGGACCAATTTATGCCGGGTGCAAAATGGACAAGATGGCCGCCCTTTGCGTAGTCGTTGCGTGCGCCTCAAATACTCGCTGCGGACAGCGTCAAACCAGAAGGAAGTGGTCCGAAACGAAGCGTACGCTCCAACCTCTCAGCCAGGCAAGAATACAGGCATCGTACGAAGGAATAGCGCCAACTAATCTTCCTCCACGTTCGAGAATTTCACAGGACCCTAAGCGAAGTAGTCAGCAGATCACTCCTTATACAATGCCCACAGGAACGCCACTAAGAAGAACGCTCAGCAACACAACCGCTGCTGAGGGTTCTGAGAATCGCTCTTCACCTGGCTTACGACAAGATCATGTGATTCGTACCAGTGCTCAATTAACATCCAACTTCCATTAGAATCAGCCTTAGCCTCTACATATCATTCATACAAGCAAACACTCGGTCCGTATCAGCAGCTACAATGTATGCTATGCAGTCCAACGCAAATAGCTGCATGCCATCGGCACCTTTATCTCGCTCAGGCTCGCCCCCACGATGCTGTAAGCATCTGCCTAGTTATTCCTGAAGAAGACTGGAGCATCACAATTGAAACGCTGCAGGTTTTCATCCACACCTTCAAGCTGATAGCCTGATACCCTAGAACTGTGTATACTACTGGCTTTAGCCAGCTGAGAAGCCCCCAGGTTCAGTCAGTTGAAGCACAGCCAAGTCTACTTTGACAAGTAGGAGACACAGGGGTGGATGGGTGAGGAAGCCACACTAGTGCAGTCAGTTGTAGCGTCTTTCCTACACAATCAGACCCTGCACTTTCTCATGAATTGAAACTTTCTCATGAAACTGGAATCAATCAATACACTACACTACAACTTGCTGACTGAACCCTTGCAGACATTAAGACTACAAGACCTTTGTTAGGAAAGCAGTTTAGTAACTGGCAAAAGTAAAGGAGATCCGTTGTCCAAATAACTATCTTACAACCCATTCAATGCTGCGGCTAGACAGCTCAACATCACTCAAGTCCACATATGTATGTATGTATGTAT